>PVKM010011566.1:0-32984 GCA_004027735.1 Carollia perspicillata
TATAATTACTTACTTCTTGTCAACTTAAATCATTTGGGGAAGGCAAGAATCACTTTAATATGAAAGCACTATCTTCCCATGTCCTACAAGGGATCCAAGGTAACTTCAAAGTGCATATAGCGGAGGAGGTTATTTTTGTTTTTGTTCCTGACCTTTTACAAAGTAGAGTGTCAATGGGCTAAGTTTTCATTTGCAGTTTTATTTTAAAGAAAGTATTATGGCTCAATTGAACCACGTTAAGTTATGAACTATGTATATTTTCGAAGAGTGGTCAGTCTACAGAGTTATACATAAATAGCATAAACATGAAAATATTTCTTTCTGCCACCAGAAATCTAAATAGTAATTAGACACAATTAGTGTTATACAAATTTAATTTAGTATATTTCTACAAATGGAACTTATCTCAGTTTAAAATAATTGCATTTTTCCTGTCATTGAATAAAACAAATGACTTAATGAGTTCTTCACTGCTCATGCAATGATTTTTGGCAATTACACCTGTAATAAGCTGTGCTATGACTGCTCCGAAATATCCATGTCCTAATGCTCAGAACCTGTGGCTAAACTAAGTCACAGGCCAAGTTTGCAGACACATTAAGGTTGCTAAGTATTTGACCTTCAATTAGAGAGAGACACCTGGGTTATGCAGGTGGGCCCAATATAATCAGAGAGGCCCTTAATGGAGGAAGAAGAGGCAGAAGAGAGTCAGGAAGACGCAGCATGAAAAGGGCAACTCCCACGTTACTTTACTAGCTTAGTAGATGGAGGGATTAAGTCATAAGCCGAGTGTATTAACGGTGTTGAGGGGCTGGAAAAGACCCATAAAAATCTTCTCCTGGAGCCTCCAGAAGGCATGCGGTACTGTTGTCACCTCGATTTTTGCCCAGTGAGACCCATTTGGACTTCCGACCTTCAGAACTGTGAGATAATGCATTTTTGTTGTTTTAAGCTCCTAAAATTGTGGTAATTTGTTATAGCAGTAACAAAAAATAAATACGCTACCCAAGGCTATATCACCATCATCTTTAGTGTTTGTCAGTGAGTATTTTTATTTTTACCACAAAAAATTCTAAACAACTTAATTTCACTCTGCACAAAATTTCACATCTCTGCCTTGGTGTCTTTGATTTATTGATCTGGCCCAAACCCAACTACCAAAGAGATGATATTTCCAGCTCACGTGCTAGTCCCTGGGGCCAAGCAGTACTTGGGTTCACAATTTTTTAAATTAGCTACCCCACATTTAAACAATCCTGTTCAGAAGCAAAACATAATGACTTTATTACTCTACGGAATTTTCAAAATTCAATAGACAGGAGCAGTTACATGCATTTTCAGAAAATACTCTTCCCTTCTAATTTAGTTTCCCAACTACATACAACTTGAATTCTTATTTTAGACTTATTAAAATATGTACATGTAAATGTATTTAAAAATAAATATGGTATTTATTTATTTTTACCATATTATTTACTCAATTCCATAATTAACTTGTACTAAAATTAAGTGATCTTTCATTTACGCATTTTGCAAAACATCATAGCATATTTATCTTTCTCTTATGTATGAACTTCTAAACAAACTATTTTTAGATCAACAAACATTTATTAAATACCCTCTGTATGCCAAGCGTGCAGTGTACACATATAAATGCTTATAACTGAGACAAAAAATGCTTTCTTGACTTAGCCGATCATGGAGATGTCTTTTCCAGTCTGTTTTGTTTTAGACTCTTAAGTTTATCACCATGATTCCCAATTCCTTATGTTAAGGAAGACATGGAAAATATAGCTTGTTTTTGCTTCAGGTATAGGCTAGAGCAGCCTGTTTCCAAAAGACAACTGCAGACACATGTACTTTTTGACATATTCCACCTTTTCCCAGAGTGAAATTTAACAATTTTCTGGATAATTTGATTAAATAAGGCAGGACTGCTCAAGTTATCCTGCATGGGCTTGAATTGTTAGACCAAGAAAGAATGCCATTTCATGGTACCCTATACCTGAACCAAATAAACTTTTAATTATTACATTTGAAGCATTTTCTTAATTCATTGGACCCATGGTGAAAATGTGTGACTTTGTTCTAAAGCCTATGTATTTTCATTTGAGCAATACTGCATGTTTTACAAAACTTTTTTTTAAGCCATAGATTTATGTCTTAGCAGGTAAAGTTTGTTTTTATATTCTGCTGACTGTAGAAAATATTCACTAAAAGAGAGAGCACTAAACTCATACTGAAATTTAAAGTTAAAAGTAAGATTATCACTGTCTTGCTTTTTAAACTGTGAATTACTCAAAATATCTCTGCTTGAACTATGCTGGGTTACAAAAGGGCAATAATCAATAAAGCAGCTCATTATCTGTGATACCTCTAATTACCCTTGTGCTAGCACTGATGCTATGGTTTAACCAATGCACATTAAGAAAATTTGCTAACAGGATCTTGTTATTCTAATTTTTGCTGTGGAATTGTATTAGAAAATCATGTTATTCATCTGAACTGCCACAACAGCATTATCCCTAGGGCCCTTTATTTCACATCAAGGTTAATTTAAAGTGATTACTTAAGTACCACAGATGTTGCTATGAGGATAGGAAGTGTACTTCTACCACGATGGACATTATATGATTGCTGTTACAGTCCAGGTAAGATTGGATTATTTGTTTGAATGTCATGCAAAGCAAGTCACATGATAGAGATCAGTATCTGTTTAATTGCATTCCATATTCCTAAATCAATCACCTTTTCACTTCTTCAAAATGGTGTGTGTGAAAATAGCACTACTTTATTATAAGCCCTAGTAAATTTATCATGTTGTGTTTGGATGTTCAGAATATTTCTTTTAATTAGTAATGATTCTTCCATCTCCCAGGAGGAGAGAAATAGTACTTAAAAGGAGAGTATTTATTCACATTTGATTTATTCAACAAACATTCACTAAGCTTACTGTGAGTCTGGCACTTTCTGGATGCTGACAGCAAAATAAATTCTATACTCAATATTCAGTTTGTTTTGTTTTTTTGTTTTTAACCTGAATCTGGACATACATAGCTCCTTGCCCTGTAAATGTAAAATGGGTGAGAAGCAGAGGCCAGGAGTTGGAATGCAGAACAGATTGCACCGTCTGGGAGAGTTGATAAAGGAAGAACACCCGGTAAATGAAGAACTCCACTAAAGAATAGAGATGGCAGCCCTGGCGGTGCGGTTCTGTTGGCTGGAGCATCATCACCCTGTGCGTCAAAGGCTCTGTGGTTTGATCCCGATCAGAGAGCATACCTAGGTTGCTGGTTTAATCTCTGGTCAGGGCATATACAGGAGGTAACCAATCGATGTTTCTCTCTTACATCTGTGTTTCTCTCTCTCTCCCTTCCTCTTTTCTAAAAAATCAATACAACATATCCTCAGATGAGGATTCAAAAATATAGAGAGAAACAAATGAGAATCTCAGACAGGACATTTGCAGTGTTAAAAGTAGACATTGCAAAAGAGCAGACTGACAAATCATGTTGAGATATTAAGAAATAAATGTAGAAAACAATGATATCATCCTTAATTTTTATTGCTGGGAACTGAAGGAAGGTTTTTATAAAAGTGAGTGGAAACATCAAGGAGAAATCTGTGAAGTTCAAGAGTAAGATAGGACACGTAACAGTTATTTCTCACCACAGCCAGGGTTTTGGTTCCTGTGTTTATTGAAAAATCGGTGTTGAGTGGTTGGGGGTGAGAAAGACAACAACAACAAAGGAAACATGAGGGAAGTGTTTAAACAAGAGCATTCAATTCACAAAAATATAATTAAGGAAGCATTGCCTACTCCTATGGTTTAAAGTATAGACTAGGGATAAATCCACAGTTTGTGCGATTCTCATATACTTAATGCCTAAAAAGGCTAGCAGCAATGTAACGTGGTACGGAATTATCAAGTTAGTAGTAGAACAACATGAGTGAGTTTAAAAATGCTCTGAAAAAATTTACAGATATTTATTACTTCATTGATCACTACCATATCAAAAGATTTCTTAGAAAATTTTGTAGTTTTTTAAAAGTTTTATTTATTTTTAGAGAGAGAAGAAGGGAGGGAGAAAGAGAAACATCAAACATTGATGTGCAAGAAAAACACTGTTTGCCTCTTGCATACCCCCAACCCAGGCATGTGCCTGACCCAGGTTCAAACTGGCAACCTTTAGGTTTGAAGGATGATGCCCAGTACACTGAGCCACACCAGTCAGGGCTTGTAGTTTTCAATCTCACATTATTATTATCGAGAGTTGGGATGCAAGAGGAAAGTTAAAAATAGAAATATGATACTTAAAATGAGATATTAACAATGCCAAATTATTAATAAGGTTTCATTGTGAAGTTTTAACATTATTCACAAAATGCAAATAGGCTCCAACTCTTAAGTTAAAATTAGCAAATGTATGAAGTTCTTGAACTTTTTGCCTCCAAAGTCTTTAACCAGGATCTGCATCATTTCCTATAATCTTGGTCCAAAAGACTTGATCACAGTAGCTGTGAAATAAAATTTTATTGCCTCTAGATATAATTATTAGAAATTGCAATGTAATTTCAAAGTCTCTATACAGCTATTCCCTGAGACAGTGCCCAGTGTAATAGCAGGAAGGAAGCCATCAGCTCTCCTCCGAGAAGGTTGTTTCTTTCCAGGATTTTTAAATTAAATAACTTAGTGACTTTAATCAAGTTGATATTTGCAGGCAATGTAACAAGTAGAGCAGAAAATATCTTTATACTTCGCACTATCCCATCAAAATACACTTTCGTATAGTTTAGCCTACTCCTTTGTGTCAGCCTTGATCAGTGGCCATCAATAGTGTATGGAAGCATCTTCAGTGGTAGTAGATTCCCCCAACACCAGCCTAGTTTACTTTCAAACAGATTCATTTCACAGAAAATTATGCCTTAGGTTTCATTGGCATTTGCCTTCTTAAAACTTTCCTCTGGTAGTCTTAGACGTGGTCAGTCTGTCTCTCTATCTGACCATTATCAAGTATTTGAGAAAACCCTCACCAAAGTCCATCATCACTTCAAACTTCATATATGTAAAGTAAAATCATTTCCCATTACTCTAAAGATGATTCTCTCTTCTTTTTATAGTTTCCTGCCATAGAGCAGCTGGCAGTCTAACTGGAGTTTTTTAAATGTTACATATAAATAATATAATTAACATATGACTATAATTATATAGTTCTTGATATAGCCTCACTTGGTTGTTTTATTGTTGCTCTTTATTGTGTTTTAGTTTTACTTTGTATCTCGCAATGCATCTTGGTCATAGTAGTTGACCAATGTTTGCCATCTTTTCTGCTTTACAAAGGGACCTCTGCAGCGTTTCTTCAAATGCTAATTCCCCATCATGTGTCACATGTTTAATGCATAGAGTCCTTCAATAATTCATCCACAGCAGATAGGGGGAAATACAAAGTATAAGCAATAGCATATTTTTATGAGAATGTCTTCTAAATATTTCCAGTTAGCATGTGATAAAGTAATTGATAAAGAACATCTAGATGTGAAGTATATGAGTATTAGCTAGAATTTACTTTATAACAACATTTATTCAGATGCTTAAACTAGTCGTACTATACATGTAAGATGACAAATATAAGGAGTAACCCGCTTAGAGGAAGTGCCAGCAACTATGAGGAGCAGGTTGCTGAGTGTCAGCTTCAACATTATTTTTCTTTTTTCATATAATTAGTTCCCTACTAACTATTGAACAGTCAATTTGTGCTTTGTGCTATGGTAGAGAGTCAAAACACTATAAGCCTTTCACAGACTTAACAATCTACTGGGATGGGGAAAGAGACCTCTTGAGCAAGCAATTGTAATGCAGTACGGTAACTATCATATTAATAAACTCGTTTGCAAACACACGGTGAATATATTACTCATATTTGAGTGAATCGGGGTGAAGGCGATAACTCAATTTAACCTTAAGGATCAAACAGAGCATGAATTTTTAAGTCATAGAGATAGTTCCATTTGGTTCTATCTAGTTAGTTCTATTACTAAGAGTTTTAGTAATAACATGAAATATTAGTCTGGAAACAGATCATGAAAAGCCTAATAAAGCTTATTAAGTAACTTTGGAATTTATGAGCAATAGAAAACCATTGAAAGCTGCTTGTTAGCCCTCACTGACGTGGTTCAGTTGGTTGGGCATGGTCCCACAAAGTGAAAGGTCATGGGTTCGGTTCCCAATTGGGGCATATCCCTTTCTCTCCCTACCTTCCTTTCTTTCTAAGAATAAAAAGAATAATAAAATATTTTTTTAAAGAAAGATGTTTGTTAAGACTTGGCTTGAGAAAGATTCTGGATCCCATGAGTAGCAGGTCTGATGGATGGTTTGGTATGCAAGCAGTAGAATAGAGAGCTGATGAGTTCATTAGGGAAGGTTGGATGTGAAGATGTGCAAGACATAATTCCAACTGAAGGTCTGGAGAGAGAATTCGTATAAAGACATAAATTTGACTCATCAGCATATAAATATAAATGAAAGACTGAAAGATTGCTTTCTGACCTTTTAGGAATTGTAATTAGAGTGAGAAAAGGGTCAAATACAGAGCTTTGAGGAGCAGCAAGATTTTATAGATGGCTAGAAAAGAGGAGCCTGTATGGGATCCCAGATGGAGCAACCAAGAAGGCAAGAAGGAAACCAATAATGTGGAACAGAGAAGCCAAGGGCAAGTGACTGTCAAGAAAGTGGACTGTAGTGTCACAAGCCACCTGGATTTTAATGGGTATAAAAAGGACCACTGGGTCTAATGACAAAAATGTCATGGCGATCTTGGAGTTTCCATCGAGTGTTACTGATCAGAAGCCAGATATCTCTGAGTAGAGATTAGAGGCATAGGATATTAAATTCTACTTTATTAATTGGCTGTTTGACACTGACCAGGATTCTGAACATTGTAAGTCTTATCACCCTAATGTGAAATAATATTAAAAATCACCTCTCACTATGAATCTTTATACATTTAAAATTATCACGATAAATCTGTGACCTTCTTTAAATCAGTCTGTAGATTCCTTAAGATCTTTCTGCTTCAGTGTAAATACGAAAGTATTTTTAATGTTTATAATGGTAGCTTAGATAGTGGTGGTTGTATTAAATCTCGCTGAACTTTTTTAATGTCTTAGAAGTTGTTTTTTCTATTCAACTAAGCTATGGGATGCTACATCAGACTGGCAGGTATTTAAATGCATAATATACTCGTTGTCATTCTGGCGTGGGATATAGGAACTGGAGTAAAATGAGGTGGTCAGGCCTTCTTAGTGCAAGAACTTGGGCATATTTAGCAAAGTTTGAAATATACATACCAGGAGATCCAGAAATTTTACTACAAACATTTTAACTTACAGAAAAACATGAGCACACGTTTTATTTTAAGATGATTTGTAATCACACACACAGAATGGACTTAGCTAGAGAATTACTGGTAGACCCATACAATGAAGCATTTTATAACTTGTATGTAAAACTCAGCTACATCTACGGCATAATATGGAGAAATGTTTGGGAAAAGGGGATTTTTTTAAAAGGCTGAAGAGGATGAATAGCTTTTTCCCACTTAAGAAAAAAATTATACATACATACAAGGTTTGTCCAGAAGGTATCCAGCCATGTAATATAAAAATTAGCAACATTTATTGAAGACAATAAAAGATACAAGAAACATGGTACCTAGGACAATGATATCTCTGTCCCCTTCAAAGTAGGCACCTTGAGACCTCACACAGTCCTCCCAATCACCAGCAGCTGCCTCATTATATTTTTCTGAATCTCATCAACAGTCTGAAGTCTATTCCCTTTCAAAGGTGATTTTAGTTTTGGGGAAAGTCAGAAGTTGCAGGGCACTGAATCTGGGCTGTTTGGGGACTTATCACCTGGGTGATTTGAGGTTTCACCAAAAAACTCTGCATGAGATGTGATGCATGAGTTGGCATGTTGTCGTGATGAAGCTGCCAACCACCAGTTGTCCATAGCTGCAGCCGTCTGAATCACCCAATAGTTTCCACGGAGGAATGTTCAAGCTGCAAAATTTTATGCAGATTCATTGTTCTACATGCTCAGTCACTTTGAATGTGACGTCCACACAGTACACATGCTCACTCTAGGGCATCTACTGCCCTCAATGACTGGTACAGTGCCCTTGTCATTGTTCACACATGCGCATTCCAGTCCACTCTCCTTGGCTGCCAGGCTGCACAATGTTATGTAAACTGTTCTCAGTGTATTAACAATGGCTAGATTTTTCCAGATAGATCTTGTACATCAGCAAATGTCAGGAAACACATCATTAACAGTAATTATCTCCACGAGTAGATATGAGGATGTAAGTTATAGTGAGGGCTTTGGATTATCTTTGGGAGCTTTTTTCTGCTGTTTGCTCTTTTTTAAAAAATGAGTATGTATTATTTTTGCAATTACAAAGATATAGAAACAACAGCTATGTGTCTCATAACGTGTGCTTTCATTTAAACACTAATCATCTCTCACTGCCTCCTGCTCTCTGTGCTCCCCTTTACTGCCCTGTGTCATTTGTGCATCTAAAGGCAAAGAGCACCGTGTAAACAGCTTAAGTGCTGCCTCCTTATCTCCCTCGACTTGACAGTATGCCCCACTTTCCTTCTGCTCCATCATGCAGTGTTCCCTGAAACAAGATTGACAACTGTGTAAGGAAACTTCTTTATATAATGACAGGCTTTGAGCATTTAACTGACTTAATTTTATTCAGAAATGAGCAGGGCCTTGATCTTAAGCGTGTCCTCATATCAAAGACACATTTCTAAGTGTCTGCTCTGAATGCTTTAGCTGCTTCCCTGAGTTACAGTTCTATAGTGGGAAGCAGGGTGAAATCACATTACTGAAAAGGCATGTGTCTGGCAAGTTCTCAAGGCATGAGTATTTATGGAATGATGAACTGCGAATCTGATGTTGATGCTTGCACACACAAGCAGGTGGTTCAAATCTAATTTTGTCACCAGTAAATATGAACTCTATTTAAAAGTAGAAAATGGTTTTTAATAGAAAATCTTTACCCAGAATGAACAATAAATAAATCAAGGTCAGTACTAGTAAATTTTCTACGAAATAGTGTAAACTTAATAGAAATGGTAGGAAATACCTAGTCTATTCCAGAGTTATGCGAACAATTGGAAGGAGAGGGAAGTAAGATAGGATTATGCACGTCTGCTACTTCTCAGAGCAGTTTAATACTGGTATGTCAGGGATCGTATGAGTTTTCTAAAGTTAGGACATGGGAAAGATTTATGCAGAGGTATCCAAGAACATGTTGCCAAAAATACATAAATAAAATAGATCTCTCTTATCTTCACTTGTAAGAAACAAGAACATAGTGTGTGAGGTAGCTTGATGTCAATTGGAATAAAACTTCAAGTGCTTTTTGGAGAGGCAACTGATAAAAAGATTAAAGTCATTAAGATGGCACTGTAAATTTCTCATTACTTCAATTAAAAACTGAAGATTATTTTGACTCATTTTTTGCATGTAACATTCTATTAATTTTCTAGTAGTCATAACCGTATCAGTTCAGCTAGGCAGCTAGTAATTTCTTAAAGGTGTCTGAAAGAGGACAGTTTAACACCATGAGAGAGAACTGCATGGGTTGAGCCCTCAGCAGACGGCATCTCCTCCTAGGAATTCTCACTACCATAATAGTAGAGCATTCCAAGTATAAGTATTAAAGAAGAAATTCATCTTCCACTTGTTTTTCTCTTTGGGCATAAAGAAATTGGAGGGAAGGTCAGTATGTAGCCATCTAACTCAACCCTCAGAAAGGAAAGGGGGCTATATATTTTCATGCAGTCAGAGAAATAAAAAAAAAATAACACTAGTAAGTTTCTCTGTAAAAAAGAGGGGGCATGTTCTTTTTGTTAAATTTGATGAGAAGAAAACCAAAAGTGATTCAGTATACTAGATTCAGTGAACATATCTGTATTGTGACAATTGATATACATGTATATTATAAGTTGTCAGTAATGAGAAATTTAATAATATTTTATTATTAAACTTACTGGGGCAGCCTTGGTTAATAAGATTATGTAGGTTTCAAATATACAATTCTATGACCCATCATTTGTATATTGCTTTGTTTGTACACCACCCAAAGTCAAATTATCTTCCATCACCATGTATCTGACCACATTTACCCTTTACTACCTCCAACACCTCTTCCCACTGGTAACGACCATGTCTGTGTCTATGAGTTTCAGTCTAACATCCAGCAAATGAGTGAAATGATGTGGTTTTTAGCTTTTTCTGTCTGGCTTATTTTGCTTAGCGTGATATCCTCAAGGTCATTCACGCTGTCATAGTTGGCAGTATTTCATCTTTTCTTATAAAAGAAGAAATACTTTTATTTCTTCTTATAAAAGAAAAAGAAGAAAAGTATTTCTTATTTTATATATATATAGAAGAATACTATATATGAATATGTGGATATATATATTTTATACATAAAAGATATATATATGTATGTATAATCTTTTTTACCGAGTCATCCATCAAGTACATTCTGGTTATTATTATATATATTTTTTTATTTTCATCAAGTAAATCTTAAATAGATAAATTGTACAGTAGCCTGACCTAATCCCCCCTCCCAGTAGAAAGCATTTTGTCACCTTCTCTAGTTTTGTACTTTTTATCACTATCTCCATAATTCTAAACAATATGACATGTCTTTATTACTCAACTTATTATCTTTAAATTCATGTTTCTTTTGTTAAAAGATGACCATTGAGCTTTTTTTACACTTTCCCCTTTCAATTGCTCCCCAATTTTTTATATTTCTGTCAATATTTTAGTCCTTCCACTAATTATTATATAGTTTTAAACAAAGAGCACACATTTTTGTCTTCTAAAATCTTAATCGTGTGTCTGAAGCCACACCTTATGTAGGATGACACTATTAGTAGCCTATCATTCCATCTATGTCACAAACTCTTCTCCCTCATTTCTGTACTTTCGTACTGTACTAATTTTTATATTGTCAAGGCTGATAACATTTATAGTCTATTCTACCCATAATTAAGTTTAGATTTAAAGTTTAAATCTAAAAATTGGAATCTATCGAAAAGCCCCTAGAGAGTTGTAACCATGTAAATATTGCTGCCTCTGCACAGCAAAGTCATGTGCGTGTGACTCATTAATATTACAATATTAATATTGGCTTAATATTACAGTTCTTGTACTACATGAAGGATCCTAATATAAAGGTAAAATAAATTATTGTTCTAATATACCATCTGTTGCTTAAATCATACCTCAAACAGTTTAGTTCTTACCTGGAATAGGATTTTCCTGGACAGTTTGTGATTTTTAAGTTTGTGATTGCTGACTCGAGGGACAAACATGTCCCCGCTTTTTTTAAAGCTGATCATCTTCCATTGGAAACTGATACATAGGATCTCTTTGTCTTCTTGGAGTGTGACTTTTTATTCTAATTTAACTGATAGTATTCTAGATTCACTGCTAATTTCCCTTCTGTCATTTTGAAGTTCCTTTTTAAAGAATTCTTGGTTTATTTCTAGTATTTATTATCATATGCCTTCTTTGTTCTTGATTTTTCAGCATTATTTTTCTGGGTAGTTTTAAATCTACTAGTTTAGTTTCATTAAGTATAGTGATTGAGCTTCAAAGCTTCAAAATAATCAGTATACTGATAATGAGGTGGTAGATGTTATTTGGTCTAATTCCTGTCAGATGTGATAACAATTACTTTAAAAACACCAAAATGTAAAGGGACATGTCCTCTTTCGCTGTTTAAAATAATGTACCAAAGATAAACCCAGCTAAGATCAACTCTCTCTATTGTGATAGTTGAATTTTCTGGAATTCACATTCCCATATGAACTGGAAATGATAAATTGTTAATAGCTTCCCTAGGGTTTTTCTTCTCTTCTGATACATTTTAATTTTTATTGTATTTTAGGAGTAAATGAACATAATTTATTCCAAGGAGCATGAAAATCTTCAAGTACTATTCTGGGAGTTTCAAAATCACTTAAGTTAAAAGAAAAAAATACATATTTTGCTTGTGTGTAAGAAAATGTCATAATAAAGTTATGAGCTGCTTTGAGCCACAGCAACAGCAATTTTGAAGTATTTTTACTGTTATAATACCATACTGAACCATTAAGCTAATGATGTCTCTTCCTTAAAAGCAGTCTTACAAGTAACATGAACCTTTTTTCTTCTTCTAAATTACTATTATTTTATACAAAATAACATTTATATTTATAGTTTTAAATTTCAATTCTCCTAAAAAAACTACTTTTTAAAAAATGTAGTAAGGAATGAATTGCATTTCCTCCAATCGTTTCAGAGTTGATGCAACCAAATTTCTTCACTTGGACAAGCAACCCCAACAAGATGACAGTAAGGCATATTAAAATAATTTTTGAAGCTGTAAATAATCATGAACATCACAAAGACATAGCCATATGAATAGAAAAAATCGAAATTTCTTTAGAAGAAACAAACTTAACTTCTGAGAACATTCCCTGCCAAGAATGTCAAGGTTTTGCTCAAACACTTCAAGACATGGGTTTAGTTCATCAATCATTTGTTATGATACTGAGCATCTTTGATATCCCAAACTCTGGACTATTGTCAAAACACATAAAGTTTACAGAGCAAGATCCTTATCCTTTTTTTATTGTAATGCTTTCTCAAGGATATGTTTTTTTAATTGATTTTAGAGAGAGGAAGGGAGAGAGAAACATCAATCAGTTGCCTTTCATATATGCCCCAACCAGGGATCAAACCTGAAACCTAAGTTTGTGCCCTCACTGGGAATCAAACCCACAACCTTTAGATGCAGGGACAATAGTTCGACCAACTGAGCCATCCTGCCAGGGCTGTCCTTATTCTTAAAGACTGTGAATCCAGGGTACCATCTTCAACTTTTATTTTTTAAATTAAATTTATTAAGATGACATTGGTTAATAAAATCATCTAGGTTTCAAGTGTGCAATTCTATGACAAATCATTAACATATTGCATTGTGTCCCCACCATTCAAAGTCAAATCATCTTCTGTCACCACATATTTGACCCCCTTCTCCCTTTACTACCTCCCATTCCCATACTCTCTGGTAACCACCATACCGTTGTCTGTGTCTACGGGATTTTGTTAGTTTTTCTTGCTTGTTCATTCATTGCTTTCAGTTTTATATCCCACATATGAGTGAAATCATATGGCTCTTAACTTTTTCTGTCTGACTTATTTTGCTGAGCATAATTCATGTTGTCACAAATGGCAGTTTTTCATTTTTTTCTTATGGTTGAATAGTATTTCATCTCATATGTGTACCACATCTTCATTACCCAATAACTTATTAATAAAGACATACTTGTATGCACCCTTACGATCATTGCAGCATTAGTCGCAGTGACCAAGACATGGAAACAACCAAAGTGTCACTCAGTACTTATTGTTAAATACAGCACAGAAAACAGGTGATGTTTACACGCAGGACACTCCCATGGACACGCAGTATTGGACCCTTCCCCTTTCCCATCTGTCAGTGCAAGCCACAGGGATTTAAAGCCACTGGAAATGTTTGTTTGATTTTCCAAAATGATGCGTCTATTTTTGTATTTCAGTGAGTGATAGACACATGGTGATTAGGGATAATAATACATCTGTAAATCTTCCCCTTTTTAACAAATCATGTACAAACATTTTAAAATCAAAAACAATTTGGCTGTTATAGAATGTTTTTTCTTCATGTTCTACTATCCCCATCTCTTGGCCAAAGCTGCTAGATGCCAGGAAGGCAGGAGGAACAATATAAGCAGTATAGTAATTGCTGCCATTCCAGGCCCATTGATACAGGGCACTAGTGCATCTGTTGTTATGAGACTTCCTCCTATGAATGTAAACCAGCAGAATGGGTGATTTAGTATGGATAAGTGATTATGAATTTATTATCTCTGCATTGGCATTGGTTTGATCTTTTTATGTAGTATTTTTGTATTTAATTTTAAACTTCATTCTGTCTTCATTTCATTGCCATGACACAAATTATTCCCCAAACTCTCCAGATTTTTACCCGTATTCATATTTGAGCTTGTCTAATTGCTGTTTATTTAGATTTGTTTTCTCTTTATAATGCTGTTGCAGGGCTGGGGTGGGTGTTCTTTTTGCAAGAGCACCTAGGAATGGATTGTATATAGTTATCCAACATAGTTATATATTTAAATTCCTTAGAAGGAATTTAATGCAGTTATTAAGTTTGTTTTTCTCTCCTTTTCTTCTCTACAAAAGCTATGTGATCTCTCCTGAATCTGCTAATTGTTTTCTATTTTATTTATCTTCGGCTAAAATGGATGTTTTTCCATCTTCTAATACTTTTCATTCTTTTCTGAATTTCCCATCTGATCAATGCTGTCTACCTAATAGACACATGCCAATTGATCACAATGCACAAGTGTCATGCAACGCATGAGATGAATTACTACTCTAGACACAAGATCGTTTATTTTCAGTGCATAGCAGTTATGAGAATATTCCTTACATTGAATCAAAATCTATCTCCCCTTAATAATTGCATCAGACCTGGTTCTGACATCTCAGGTGATACACACACTTACATAAATAGCCTTCAACTATAATTTTTAAAAAGCCATCATGGATTCTCTTTAATACACTTCTAAATGCCACAAAACCCAGGTTTTAAGCACTTTCATTATTCTGCTACTTTCTTTAAAACTACACCAACTCAAAAATATCCATAAATTTTAGTACTAAAGGAGAACCTCTAGTTGTAGCTAATAGCAAAGAACTTAACTACAGACTTCTTGATTGCGAATACTGTAAACTTCTAGGTTTTTTAATCAGATGGACCTGGGCAGAAATCCCGGTTTTGATTTAACTACCTGTGTGATTATGGTTGACTACTCAAGTCACCTCTCTCAACTTCCAATTTACCCTCTGGAGAAAAGGGTACCATTACCTACCTTCTATCTCACTGTAAGGATTCAATGAGATGTAATAAACCTATCAGCACAGTGCCTGATGCAGAGCAAGCACCCAGGAATGGTAGCTGTTGTTATGGTCAGTATTGCTGATTCTTATTATCATACTCTTACTATGACTCCGGTTACATTTTTTTACAAAAAAGCAATAAGTAACCCCCCATTTTTCCTCCCACATATGTTACTGCTTTATTCTAAGGCTTCTCTTTAAATGACCATCAATGTGCCTGCCTTTAAAGTCAATACATTAACTTATTATTTTAAAACTATATCAAACTATTAGCTGATATGTATACCAAGCCAACTGATTGACTCACCTTATTTCTAATTCGTTATGTGAAATGACTGGTCATTAAGTACCTTTCACATGCCAAACTAGAAATATTAAACAATTTGAGATGTAGTCTCTGACTAGTTGGGAACAACAGGCACCTAAAGATAGAATAAGGAAGTACCTGTATGCCCAGCAAGCAGTGGACACAGAATGTGCCTCAGCCCAGAACATAAACACATTCTGACGTGACTAACGTAAAACAAGCATGCAAAAAGGAATAGCATGATTTACATTCAAATGCCCTGCCTGCTAATTAATGCTCATTTTTATTACTCTTTTATACAGTCTTCTCTTATCTATGTAAAGCAAATGTTCTTACACTCCCACAATAACTTGTGAAGCCTTTTCTTTGTGCTGTTCATCCACCTGAAATTCTACCTATCCATCCTCATTTCCTTCCAGTTTGCTACACCTTCTCCATATAATTTAGGGTGACATACAACCCTTTCAGGAAACTTTTCGTATAGAGGTCTGCTGGCTCCTCCTTTCAAATACCTTGTGAGCTGGCAACATCTGTACTAGTTGTTTACAACTATCAGAGAGTCAGTCTCTTGAGATTTAACTCTTGAGCCCAGCATCTAACCGGCTTTCTGGGACATCTAGTCACAGAACAAAGGCTGACAAGTACACAATAATAGGAGGCAGACAGACCACATTTCCAATCTTAGATTCACCACTTTTTGGCTTTTGCTTGGATAAGACATTCAACTTCCCTGATGCTCAGTTTCTGTATCTCTAATATAAGCCTAATTCCATCTTCATTGTTGGGTTCTTATCAAATTGAAAATAATGGGTATAAAATATTTCCTAAGAATGCCAAGCTTGTAGCAGATACTCAATAACTGAGATTTGTATTATGATTAGAATGAATGAATGCACTTTCTGATGTTAGTCACAAATATTTTATGGTTAACCTGAGACCCTCAAAGGTCCTGCTAATGCATCTTACGAGGCACACATACCTTTTTTTATCTTTTGCATTCTCCTTGTTGTGTCTGTTAACCAAGATCAGCACAGTGTGAACTACCTCTCTGTCACATTCCGTTTTCATTCTCAGCTGCCCCTTTCCATTCAACCATTCTTATTCTTATCTTATAAAACCACAGCTGAAAAACAAAAACCATCATCTTTAACTTAAACAGTTCTGATTGAGCAGATTTCTTTTGTCCTATGGGCAGTATCTTTCAGAATATCATACCTGAAATGACATTTGCAGTGGTTTTATTTATGCTCTTAACAAAGAATAAGGTTTTTGACCAAAATGCCAGCTTTTAATTCCACCTATATTTTATCTCTGTGGTGAAATATACACTTTCAATGAACATTCATTCATTAAGGAATGAATGACATATATTAATATTGGAGGGCCTTATTAATACCAGACACTATTCTTCTCTACTTTCTTTTTTTCTGCATTTCTTCATCCCCCAAATATTTCTTTACTTTTCTCTTCAGACTTGAACCAATGGTGTTTTGGATAATGACTATAAAGGAAGGAGTAAGGAAAAACTTTGCAAGATCTTAAAATTTTACCTACCCTTCCTCTCTCTAAAGGAATTTGTTATTAGGCTGTGCTAAATATTTTGAAAAAATTGAAGATATTTCAATTAATGGGTTAATTAATAAATTGTCTTATTTCTCTATTAAAAAACAAAATAGGTATTTAAGCTCTGCCATCAGACACTACCTATCACTTCTATTATGAGATTTTCCTCATTAATTTTTTATTAATAGTACTGCTGAACATATTAATGAGTTTTAAGGAGGCAGTAACTATGGTAATGTTGAGAGCACTAATCTGCCATACCTACTCTATGTTAAGTTACTCAAAATATGTATTTGCTGCTTGTTCAGAACTTTTAAAATGCTTCTCTCAAAAATTTTTTATAAGAACCAAGTTGGGCTTTTTAAAACTATGATTATTCTTGCTCATTACTGGAAAATGCTTGTTAAATGCTAAATTGTATTACTGATGGGTGAATTTTGGTCTGGGAATTCAAACTAATTATTTCCCCATATCTTTATTGCCTTCTTAGTTGTCAACTATTTATTGAATGTTGATAGCATGAGAAGTTTGTGATGTGTCTGGCATTAATTACCTTAGGACTCAAATATGTTAATTGTAGATCAGTTTAACTTTTGAACACAGTATATCTCTAAAAGACATCATTTTTTCCACATGACATATGTGTTATAATAAAGTAAATGCTTGGTGTGTATGCTATTAATTACTATATCTTAAGCAACATACTTTAAATTTAAATATACCTAATAATGATGTATATACATACAGATTTTCCATCTAAATTATAATCAGTTGTCTCAAGTTTTTTTAAATGTAACTATGATCTAAAAATGTTAGTATCTGAATATTATAATACCATTATATTTTCAAATTCCCACATTTATACATTGAAAATCATATTTATTTTGCATTTACAATGTATATGAAAGGCTTTAATGAGTCAAAGAAAAATTATACCCATAATAAGTGAAGAGCATCCTATTTGCAATGGACAGTTGGCTCCATTTATGCATATTAGATGACAGTAATCCACCACCCCTCTCTTAGCTTGCAATGACCCTTAATAACATGGAATAATTTTAACAAGGAGGACAATCTCAGGTCCATCAAAAGAACTTTGCCCTCACATTTTTATTTAAATTGTATTTATGCGACCCACATGTCAGTCAGTTAGAGAGCAAGAAGTTAATGGCTCAGATTTTGAATGCATGCTAATCTTTTGAGGCTCTGTAATGCCGTGACTTTTTGAGTGTACCAACATGGAACCTTTGTGGCCTGGAACTATTAACTCATCTCTTGAGAGCACAAAGGTGGGAACATATTAGATTTAGGTTTCATAGTTCACATTTCTCTAGCAAGAATTGTCATTTTTACTGTGTGCTCTAAGTAGACCAAATCATCAATAAATTATAACTCAGTAAAAAATGCAGCAAACAGATAACCTCTATTTATCTTCAAAGGATAAATGTACCTATTTTAATAGATGTTTTATTCTTACTTGTCATTTTAAAATAATGGAATATTGACACTGTGGTGGTATTTTGTCTTTTACTTAGAGGTTTAATATTCGCCTTACAACATTTTCATGTTTACTTGGTTAAAAAAATAAGGGGAAGGTCACATATATAAAAGGTGACCCTTCAAACTAGAGGACTTTGAGAATGAAAGGGAGAAGAGTTGCTAAAAAATGTCAGGTCATGGTGAAAATCATGGCTATCTCAGGCAAGCTGAGACACCTATTGACCTTTGGCTGGTAACAACCAGCCATCTGAACCAAAATAGATGTGAAATTACCCAAATGAGTAAAAGTCACTTTAGTCTATGCTACTACTTATGCATCCTCTGTGCTCTAACAAAATTTCAGTGCCTTAAGCTGTCTGAGAGTAATGCACAGAAAATGTTCACATTGATTTCTGATTTATTATTATGCATTCAACTCATGTGATTTGATATTTATAAAATCATTACTTTTGTATGTTTGTAAGGTCATAACTTCAATATAAGTAGTGTGTTAATATGTAAATACATTTAATACTTATGCAAAAATAAGATGTGTGTGCTTAATCATTGACATATAGTAGCCATAGAATCCTAAAAATTCTCATCAATATTCATCCACTGTGAAGACAGTAGTTCTAAAATTCTGTGTTTCTTAGATTTCAGTTTCACAGACTCAATTTTAATAAAGTGTCTATAGTACTTACCTGCAGTGTTATTAGAGTGCAAAAATTGCATTTCTCCCCTTTTTGGAGTTTATAAACAGTAAGAATCTTCTGAATTTACATGTAAAAGTTTTCATGTATTGGAAGTAAAAGAGTCCCATGTCTTAATATACTTTGAGTTCAGGTCTCAGTATATGAATTTTTGGGGATGCAAGCATTCAGTCTAAAATATTCACTCTTAAGGGGGGAAATGAGGTTTTTCTCATTGTTTTCCTGGTTAATAATTAATAAAAGATATATTTTGATTGGCCACACACTGGAGACACATATTGGTATCCCCTGTGCTCTACCAAGTATAGTTAAACGCGATGGTGCAGGAGAGTTAACAATAATCTCAGATCATCTGATGAAATAAATGACGTCACCATTTTATCTATCACCTATTCCTATGCCATTGCCAACTGTCTGAGAAATCCAATTGCTATGTACACTGTCACTGAGTTCTCTGTCACTGTGAGCATGCACTTATGGAGAAAATCAAAGTTTCTATTGAAATATAGAATTAGCAGTAAATTTCTTATGTTATGGGGTTCTGAGGCTTTTGCCTTGTCTTGTAAGTGTGGATTCTGTATTAAGACCAGACAAAGCGAACTCTGAAACTGGTACATACAGTAAAAAGTTAAATACCAAGGGACTTTCCCAAGGAATGAGGCAAAAAGTTCTAACAACTATAGTTTACTCAGGAATCTTCCTAATCATGTGTACAGGAAGTGTCTATTATTTGCTCAACACAGAAGTGTAACAAACGGTGTTCCTAAAATTAGAACTGCTTGGGCTGCAGGGAGAGCACAGGTGGAGAAGCAGCGTGTGGCGCAGCGCCGAGCCCTGATTGTTCCCTAATGTGTCACTCAGTTCTTGGAACCCGCTGCCTGGACCCTGGGACCCCTCTAGCTACTTCCTTAGAAGCCAGGCCTGGGAGAATGCCTAGAATCTCTGATTTCTGTTTTTATGTTGCTCTGAACACTTTCATTTTGAGAAAGGCCCAAGTCAACCTCAGCAGAAGTAGATTTCACTAAAGAATGTGGATCAGTTTTGAAAATTCATATGACCTTTTTTGAGTATAATTTTATTATAAAAGAAAAGATTCTTGACAGGAAAAGACAGATGCTAGTTTTATTCCTAACAAGTTATTCTAGTTATTAATCTTTACAAAATACACCGTAACAGCATTCCAAATATCATTTCAATGGAGGGAAGGAAGGAGAGGAAGAAACACAGAGAGAAGACAGAGAAGGAGAAAGGTACGTAGAATGAATGGGAGAGAGAAGGAAGGAAAAGGCAAAAAGAAAAGGGAAGAAAGCTCTGCATAACTTTAATACATTGATCAGATGGGAAAACAAGCCAACTCTCCAGGCCTCTTTCAAACTATTTCACTGTGACACACCAAGATTCCTGAGAAGGAAGTGAGTCACGGAGGCACTAAAATTTAACTACCTTAAAACAAATATAAACCATCTGTATCCCATATATGCCATATATATCTCATATGTATATGAGATATATATATATCATATATTCCTATGTGTGTGTGTATATATATATATATACGATAGATAGATAGATAGATACATAGATAGATACATAGATACATAGATACATAGATACATAGATACATAGATAGTAAAGGAAAACTCTCAATCAGCTATCTTTAGCAAAAGGTATTAAATCAATATGTTTTAATGCTGGCATTGCAGGGAAAACCAAAATAAATCCGTGACTAGCAAACAAATGATCCCCACAGTGGGGAAAGAAGAAAGTGATATGTGAGACAAGATAAAGACAAAAGCAGTCTATCATTTCCAAAATGAAAAAGAAGAAAAGTAATGATAACCTTGGAAGTAACTCCATCCTTATATTTCCTGAAAATCTCATTATTGTGCTTTTAGAAGGAAATATTTATTCATCCTGCAGGTTTACTGACAAGCGTTCTATTCTGAATTTGTGGTTTTGAACTCATATTCATAAATTTCCTTTAATAAGCCATTCTTTTCATACCATTTATACCTTGCCAGTGCTATACTTATCTTATTTTGGAAATGTATGTATCTTGGTAAAATATCTGGTACCCTTATGAAAGCATCTAGACATAGTTTTTTCTTTACACATCAATTGAAACTGTGAATTCTGGGTTGTCTTTAGAGCTAACACTGAAAATTTCTGGGAGGGGAAGGGTCTCTTCTGAACCAAGAAGGAGAAAAAAACAAGTATGTATGTAGCTCCCAGGTTGTATTGCTGCTTTATCAAAAACGGTCGGAATACTCTATTTCAAAGACATGTGGCCAATAGCAGCGCCTGCAGAATGCTGTACTAGAGAGAAATTTCCCAAAGTCTACACTGGCCACTTTCATGGACATCTGTGTTTTTATTTTCTCCAATTTTCTTATGTTTCTTTTTCAGAAATATTGTGGAAAACAGTTCACGTTCGTAAATACATTCTTTATGTTCCTGCAGTATTTCTGTCACCCCATCTATCAAATCATTAATGCAGAACCAAGATCTTTTTTAAAAAAATCTATCGGATATGTTGTGAAACATTTCATTATCACCCCTCTCTCTGCAGTTATTATGAACTATTTTATCTTTGATTTGTTAACTGCTATCTAATAGATTTTATGGTGTTTAGTGATAAGTGGGCCCTCAACATTCTGTATTCTACTAAGTGCTGTAAATATGTAGCGGAATTGATGGGAGAAGTCTGCTACTAAAGAAGGTGTCACCATCTCTTGAAAAAGCAGTCTCTATGGTTAGCAAGAATGCACAGTGATTCCACATAACACTGTTACAGTGTTTAGGTAATTTAGAGGTCAATTATTAAGTGGCTCAATGTGGACATAAATCCCTTGCATGTGTGATGGCCTGTGTCTTAGTCAGTTTAGGCTGCTATAACATAAAGTACCATAGACTAGGTTGGTCATAAACAACTGCAAGAGATTTATTTCTTATAGTTGTGGATCAGAATGGCAGCATGTTCAAGTTGAGATGAGCGCCATCTTCTATGTTGCAGACTGTCTACTACTCTTGTATCTTCCTAGGGTAGATAGGAGAGAGAGGAAGCAAGCTCTCTTTGGAGTACTATAAGGGCTTTAATCCCATTCTTGAGGCTTTGTCCTCATTTCCTCATCGAATCCTAATTATTTCCCAAAGGCCCCACTTCCAAAGACCATCACATTCTGTGTGTGTGTGTGGGTGTGTGGGTGCGCGCGCGCATGCGTGTGCACACACGTAGGAGGGGAGGGGGTAGGATTTCAACTAACAGATTTGGAGGGGACACAAAGACTCATTTCATAACAGTCTACTTAATGATGGATTATTGATTAGATCTTTTCTGCATGATAGGCACCCTACATAATTTCTAACCTTATAAATGAAACATGATCACTAACATATACGGAAAACAGTGTGGAGACAGGTATAGGGCCACAGGGCTACCATCCTTTACCTAAAACCCTTGCAACCAAATGTTTTAGAGTCAGAAATTTGCAGAGTCTACAAGAATAATGGGATATATACACTAGATGTGATATAAAACCCACGTGGAGTTCTGGATGAGCACCTGCTAATCAATCATGTTAATCTTCAGCAAAATGATAGATGTAGATGAAATATAAAATATGATTGTATGTAATTTCATATCAGCTGAGGTCATATCTTGTTGCTGAGTTGGTTTGGGTCAGGCTACGCTCTGCCACCAAGTGAATTATATGAAAAGCAATATTAGTTTTCAAAGATTTGGGGGTTTTGGAAATATGAATAATGGATCATGTGCATTTACTAGTTCTGTTGTATGTGCATCAAATAGGGGATTTTATTGAATACTTATGATTCAGTAATAGCTTAAGAAAATTACCTTCATTATATCATGTAATCCTCACATCAAGCCTGAGATGTGTGAATCATTATATCTGAATAAGGTAGTCATTTTAGAAGGGAAAGTCCCCACCCGGCTTGAGAATCAAATTACAGACCTAAATCCTTTCTGTCTGGCATTATAGCTTTCCCATGCTGCTAACTTTCACTTGATTGTACTCCTTTTATATGTATTAGAGTACCAAGGATATCACAAAGATTTCAATAAATACTCAGTGAACATCAACTGCTCATGAAATACCTTCCAGTCATTGGATAGTTCTCAGCTGTTATGGTGTTGTGCTCACCACAGTCCAGTTTTGTTTAGACCCAGTATTAGTGGGCTGAACTTTAAACAATAAAATTTAGTGGACTGAACTTTAAACAATAAAATTTTTGGTGACTTAATAGTATTCATTTTCAAAAACATTTAATCCAACTGTACCATGCATAAATGGAGAGTAAAGATCATATAAAAGAACTTAGCCCAGATATATTTGAGTAAGTCTATATGTAAACTTACTGGGATATAAATGCAAAACCAAATGACTTTTTTATATCTAAAACCTAAAACAAGATAATTATTAAAGATTTAAAAAATGAGGAAAATTTATTAACCCTCGGAAAGATTTTTTAAGGGCATGTGCTTTTTAGAGTAAAGTTAATTTATTGATTTATGACTCAAGCCATTTTAGTAATTTTTCACTTGGAATCTTAAGTAAAAATTTTACCTCATTTTTTCACTTATTTACTAAGCTTTTTTAGAGCTCCCTCTACTGTTCAAATATGAAAATGCTCATTGAAATTTACTGAAGAAGAAAGGTAATCTTGTTTGAGGATATATTTATAATCTGAACAAGAATAGTATCTTCAGTCAAAGTGAATTTCCCTCTATAAATTTAAAGTCATTGGTCTAGTTTTATAGTACTGCTCCTCAAATTATAAAAATCTACTTTGTTGTGCAATAAGTGGATCCATAAATGTGCTCATTTCAAAATTCTATCTCTGTCCCTACTTTATAAGTAAATGTCTTATTTTCATAATCAATACATGTATGAAAAGCTACTTTATAAATAACATAATAAGAAACATCCTAAGTTCACATAGTAGAAATTAAGGAAGGCTTACAATATTGTGTGTTTCATAACTCCAGAAGGTGAGCAATGTATCATGTTTGCATAGTGATGTGAAATTGCCTAAGGTCTTTTCATCTTTAGGGTGTTGAAGACTCACAATTCCTGAGTGAGTTAAAGAAATTTTAAATATTATCCAGTATTCTGAAGAAGAAATTCAGAAACAGTAATATAGCATTAATCCACAAAAGAAAAACTTTCTCAAAGGCAGATTTATGTGTTCTTGATCAAGTTAGATGTTAGAAAATAAAATTTTCCTTATCAGAATTAATATAATGAGTGGTGAGTTTTTCTATTATTGGGGCAATAATTATCTTTCATTTTGCTCCTTACTTAAAAGAAAATATACAGTTATCCCAACTGTAATTAAATCATGAGGATTAAAATATGAAAAATTATGAATATCTTTTCAATAAAATACCAAGAGTAGTTATGAAACTTGGAGATTTTTGTACCAAGATACTAAGAAGCAAAATGGTAGTAAACTATATTATTATAGTTTATTATCAAGGAGTAATTATCAAGGAATAAAGCCAATTAATTTTGGTAGAGCTTATCAATTCAGTTAGATGAATTAAATTGAAAAGACAAAATACAGTAAGATAAGCTTAGCAGTTAAGACTATACATTAGTTGTATACTTCTCTAATGAACTCATATTTAACATTACATAATTAATTTGTCAGGAAATACCAGTAAACTTTAAGTGAAATTATATTATCTCATAGAGGAAAACCTTAATATATGGCTGATATCGCCATTTTAGGAACAAGAAAAAAAAGTATTTTTTTCAGATTTCAAAGGGTTGATGTTTTGCTAAGTCATTGGTGAGTGTCATTTGTGAATTCTAAAGACATTTTAAAGCCCAGAGAGGGAGTTATACCCTCCAAAATATAGTCATAGAAGTGTTAAAACCCTAACAAGTGATACTGCAGAATCTGGGTATTTGGTAGACATGTTTACTATATGTCTTAAGCAAATGAAAAGCAAAAAAGTTGTGGGGAGAAGTGCACACTTACTTAGCAAATTACTTTCATAGCACCAGTGTATGCAGAACACTGCTTTAAACACTGTGAACGCAAATACAAACTTTTTGAAATCTCATCATGGGTAAATCCTATTATGCTTATTTTACAAATAAGAATATTGAAACAGAAAAGTTTAAAAACCACACAGCTAGAAATTCAGAAAGTTGATATTTAAAGCTGGGCATCTAGCTTCCGAGTCTCTGCCTTTGCCGCCTACTGTGCGCGCATCTTTCTATCCCTGCCTGCCAAAGGTGAGGCTTTGTTTGTTTGTTTTGTTTTAATGAAATGTGCCTGAAATTGGACCAGTCTTTACTAGGCAGTTTGGTTTTGGTGCTAACTAGAGAAAGATAAGAATTACATTATTTCCCAGCTTCCATATTTTAGTCAAAATCCTATTTACTTAACTAGCGTGCTTAACCAATGCATAAATAAGTTTATCCCATGGCTAAGTAGCTGATAGGAGTCCTCATTAACCACCCATTGGTATCCTTGTAAGGAAGTAAATATTTAGTGTCTTCAAAAAATGTATGAACCTCACAGAGGTGTAAAATTGTGTGCGTAAGTGCAGATATGCACATTTCAGAACGACTTTAAAACTTTCCTCTGAATCAAAGGTTGATGTATGATCCAAAAGTGGTTAAGACACACAGAAAGCAAGTTCTAGATCATTAGGAAGAGGTTGCAAATACCATCTCCATCCTCACTCACCTGATACTATGGCTTTGGTATTTCCAGTCCTCAGGGCACGCAGAAGTGGTACTCCTTGACTCTTTGGACGCACTGTCCAGTCTGAGAATTCTGGATCCTAGATACTTTCCCAGATTTGTTGCCTTCGACAGCATCACGCTCCGCGTGTCCGTTTGCTCTTTTGGATCTCAGCCTCTTTATTTGTGCAGTGGGAATCCAAAACCCACCTGGGCTCGTGGGGAAGGGGATTTTTGTTTTTATTTTGTTTCAAGTATTGAATTGATGTTAAAGTACTGAATTAATGTAATTAGTGTAGAACTTAAATGTTGTCTGGGACAGAATACGTATAAACTGTTGGATCCTTCCATGGCTATGCAATCAAACAAATCTGGATTAAGCTCTCAGTCCTTTCATGTATTATCTATGTGACTCGTATATTTTGCTAGTATCTCTAAGACTTTTCCTCTACGGACCGGGTGTGATAATAGCTACTTAAGTGGGTGGTGTTGACAAATCAATTTAAAAGTTATCTAGACATGCCCTTTGAAGTTGTGTCTGAGCATTGTCAGTCACCCTAAGAGGGGCCTAGTGTCCAAGGGAGCTGTAGCTGGTTTACTATTGATTAGAGCCAGACTGTGAAGTTAGATGTTAACTTTTAGGAGACTGATAAGTAACATATGATTTCTGTCCACTAGAAAAGATAACCTCAAAGGTTACATTTTTATTACCCTGTAGGATGTTAACCAATTATGTATCTAATTTGCAACATGATTGCTGAGGTTTCCCCCATGTACTTTTATGGTAAGCACCCTAATTTTTTCTCCTTGAACTGGATTTATCATTTTACTACTCACTCATTCATTAGTTTTTTAGTCTGCTACAGGAGCTTATTGTATATATTTTTGCAAGTTATATTTTTAACTTCATATACTTTAATACAAGTAACTAAGAAAGTGCTTAAGAATTATTTGGTGACTTCATTCTGCAGACACTTTTGTAATCGTCCATAATAATCCACCACATAACAATATACTCTTGCTCTCTTCACACACAAAATGCCCTTTCCAAGATTTTCTTCTTTTACTATCCCAACCATCCTCCTTGGCCTACTTCTAAATGCTTTCCCCTTCAGGAAGTCTTAACTAATTCCACAAATCAGAAGTGACTGCTCTCTGTGTTCCCACAGCATTTTCTTTGTCATGGAAATTAATAATGGTAATTTGTGTATATGTCTTAACTCTCCTGATGAACTGGGGTATATCTGAGAGCAGAGATGGTATCTCATTCATCATTTAATGCACACCAGTCCCCACATGGCGCTTTGCCCTGGCAAATGTAGAATAATAAATATTCATTAGAATTAGGCAATGGAATGAATCAATTCATTATCAAAATAACAAAATTATTCAGATTGGGGGATGGTATAATGTAATCAGACAAGTAATCAATAGTAAAATATAGGCAGTAAAAAAAAGTGCAGAGGATTTTTTATTATGCAATCACATAGCTTTACAAAACGATAATTCCTGATAGCTGAAATAATTCAAAAATATTATATGAAGTAAACATACTATGGAGACTGTAGTGTTTAGATAGTATGCAACTTCTAATTGCATAAAAATGCAAGGATGTTAGCTAGAGTCTGTTTTTTACTGCCTAAACATTATTTACTTTATAGCTTCAAGTTATGTAATAATTTGAAGAAATCACTTTAATATTGATTGCTCATCAACAAATTTATCATTACTGACAGTGTAATATGTAGTAAATCACATCCCTTATGCACATAATTTTTTTCTGTCTGTGAAATTAAAACATACTCCCTTCCTATAATAGAAAAACAATATGAATATTGAATATTAAGGATGGATGAATTATACACAACTGTGTAATAGAATATGCCTTCTAAAACTTTAATGTGTACACAGTTCTCCAGGGGGTACAGTCCGATTATCTAACATGGCACCAACAGGTTCTGCACTGCTCATAAGCTTCCAGATGCGGCCAATGCTGTTGGCCCAAGGACCAAACCTTGAGCACTAGAGCGTTAGAAATTCCATTCAGAAACTGACCCTCTTCCTGGACATTCCTTTGCTTCTAATACACCTTTCCGAACTTGGCTTTATTATTCTATAAACTTGATCAGGGGTGGAAAAATTTCTTTTAGCTCTTTCTCAGTGAAAATGGAAGAAAATGAAAGCTAATCTTAAAGATATTAAAATACACACTGAAAAATCCAACATTTCAAAATCTATCTACTTTTAATATTTTCCCATTTATGTACAATTTTAATATTCAGTGTGATATGGAAGGTCATTTAAAAATGAAAGATTCTTATGCCCTGGCTGGCATAGCTCAGTGGATTGAGCGCAGCCTGTGAACCAAAGCGTCGCTGGTTCGATTCCCAGTCAGGGCACGTGCCTGGGTTGCAGGCCACGTCCCCACTTAAGTGCACACAAGAAGCAACCACACATTGATGTTTCTCTCCTTCCCTTCTTCTCTCTAAATATTAATAAAAATAAAATCTTTAAAAAAATTAAAGATTCTTGCCCTGGCTGGTGTAGCTGAGTGGATTCAGTGCAGAGCTGTGAACCGAAGGGTCACCGGTTCGATTCCCAGCCAGGGCATATGCCTGCGTTGTGAGCCAGGTCCCCAGTGAGAGGTGTGGGAGAAATGATGACACATTGATATTTCTCTCCATCTCTTTCTTCCTCCCTTCCTGTCTGTCTAAAACTAAATAAATAAAATCTTTAAAAAATAAAAGGAAGATTATTGGAGGTAAACCCTAATATTTGCTCCTTTTCTGATTCCATAACATATTTTTTATTATCATCAATATTTCTTATTAGAAACAATGCTTTACTTTTCAACACCCAAAATAATGCATATAAATTTCATAATAATATTAAAACGACTGACTGTGTATTTTCATGATACCCTGTAATTACCATGGTAATCATCTAATTTTTTTAAATGTTGAAATTGGACAGCAGGGAATTGTAAAGTGACATTTTACTTGTCACAAGCAGATATCTGTCTCTTCAGGGGTAAAAAAAGTATAAAAGACAAGAATTTTGAGAGAGCTGACCCCCTGCCCCTTGGGCCAACAGATATGTTATGTCCTGTAAAGAGACAATTTACTTTTTATCTTTGTTTTAAAATGTTAAAAGAAAATTTTCTTTATGGCCATATCTATAACCCACTTGTACAGCCAAAAAATGTTAGTATGCTAGAGGAAGTTCTTTTAAAATTCACATTCTAACCTGTAAAGTGCCAATCATATAACAATCTCTATAGTAATACCCTCTTTAAATATCTGATAAAATCTAATTTACTTGATTTTTAAAAATACGTTTATTTAAAAAAAATTATGTGTGTGTGTTTCTTCATTCATGGAAGCATTTTAAAGAATATTTCTCACCTCATTTTACCTAGAATATACCATATATATAGTGATATGTTTTCAAATTTTTAGTGCAATAAGTGAAAATATTTAGAATGCATTAAAATAAATGTATGAATGAGAGGAATGAGAGCACGAAAAGGAGTTTACGTAAGCATTTTTAGGGGCATCTGGCTAGACTCCTGCCCTTAAGAATGTGCCGCATCTGTGGTAGGCACTGATGTGAAGTCTTCTCAGAATCTATGGGCTGCAGGAGCATCAGCCTGGGTCACCTCACTCATGTCCTTGTTTACGTGGAGGACCTATCTATGGTGATACTATGATAAAATACTCTCACTTCCAGCAATTTTCAAATGCAAGATTCTTCAGATGTCACCCCATATAACCTTTGTATCCAATCAGTTTGCTCTTGTTTAATCTAATTTCTACCTATGCAGAGCATTCTGTTTTGCCAGTGGGCCACATGTCATGGGTGTGTGATCGGTGTGGTAACAAATCAGGAAGGCTATATTTTACTGAGTTCTTAGCAGCTTTGAAAAACAGGTTGAGCATATGAGTTTATTTTTGAGTCTCACTTTAAAAAAGTACTTGTAATCCTTTATATATTGTTTCTTTTTTTATAGTTTTCATCTAAATAACTTCCATTTATTTTTTTATGAGCTTAATATTTATTGGCTAGTTACTGCTATACACTATGGACTTTGCTGGATCCTAGTTTTATAATGAGGAGTAAGATGGACACCAAAACATGTTATCAGATGGTCAGAGTGTAGGGGCCCTACAGACAGGGAAACAGGCAAATGCAATAGGGCACCATAGAAAGTGGGAGCCTAGAACGTGAGGGTGCTGCTGGAACACCTAGGGTACTTGGAGGGAGGGAGGCGTAAGAGGATTTCCAGAGAGATTTCTACACAGTAAGTTGAAAAGAATAGTGGGGGTTTGCTGGGGAGGTCATGGCAAGTAGGGGTGCAGACACCAGAAGCAAGAGTGAGCAAGGTAAGATTGGGGAAGCAGAAGAGAATACCAGTCAGATGCTAAGCAGGAAGTAGATTTATCCTAAGAGCAATTGGAACCATTAACAGGGGCTTTAAACAGAGAAATGATATGGTCAGGTTTGAGCTGTAGAGAGAACACTAGGAGCAGGGTGGAGGAAAACATGAAAGGAGGCCCATAACGGGAGCAGGAGAGGTCCAGTGACCAGACCAAAGCAATATTCCAGGGGTCAAAAGGAGACACAACCAACCTAGAGCAAAATTAAAACTTCCCAACCTGTTTATTTGGTTTATAGATCATTTCCTTCTCTCTATAGTTATTTTTCCCCCCTCGGTGAGACCTTCTGCCTTCATTTCATCTACCCGAAGTTTTCTGATCTTTTTTTCCTTTTAAGGAATTCCACTATCTGTCTCCCTGCCTTCATTCCCCCCTCCACCCCTCTCGTTTCAATGATTGTGTGTGCACATGTGTGAACACAGGCACTCACCCAATATTAATATTTAAAACTCATTTACATTTACCAAATTTAACTTTTTGTGTTTAAACTGTTGATTCAATCCTGCCTTTGGGCTTTAATGTTCAACTATTGCATTATGGAATGAAATTTTTTTCAAATAGTTGTAGCATCGGCAGGAAGCTTACTTACCTCAAGCCTGGGAGTGAGACATACATTTTTTCCCACTGATTTTTATCTTGGTCCAAGTGGGATCTAGAATAGTATATAGAATAGTTGTATTTGATTTGGTCAGAGTTAGTAATGTAGGTAAAATATCTCTTAAGTTAAAATATTTAGGAGGGATTAGAGATCAAAGCCCTAAATTAGATTTTGAAGTAGTTCATCCGATCTCCAGCAAGACAATCTACCTTTTATCTATGAAAGGTGTTAGAGAGGAGAATAGGTTTTATGGAGTAAAAAGAGAGAATGCAAAGCATCTGACTGGCAAGTACTCTATTAAGGTAGAAAATTTGGAAGTGGCTTGGGGGGCAGTAATTTCTTATATCATCAGATTGACAGTCTTTGGTTAACTGCAAAGGGGCAAGCAAGCAATATGGAGACATTTTCAAAGAACAATTGTCAACTGGTCAGTTTCATAGAACCAGTGGAGGGCTGCTTTGTTGTCAAATGGTACTTAATGGCAGGAAGGGTTGTCTTGGCAGAGAAATTCTCACAGAAATGTGATCATGTGGTTTTCTACTAGTTTCTTAGAAATTTTATTATTCTTTAGGCTTGATCTAATTCTCTTATTTCTGATTTGTTGTTCATCATGTTGAATCTACCAATATTCCTGGTTTCTTCAATTTTATTTCTTATGGTTAAATATAATATTTTTACAAAAGGATACTTTAAATTTTTCATTGACTAGTGACTACAACATTTTTATCATATATTTGTTCTTTATTATCAATGAACTAGTAACATCAAAATATAAGGATGGACAGACCTAAAGATATCAAGAATTTCTATATCTTTACATTTGATATTTAGGCAATAACAGATTGCTTTGGCTATATTGCCATCTAGTTTAACGCTCCAAGAGAAGTTACAGGAATCTAATTTTGAATTTGAATTCTCAATTAGAAAAAGTTTAGATCATACTTAGAAAACTAGAGTAGTTCTTTTTTCTTTAAAATTCTGTAACAGTTCTTTGATAATTATTCTTTGAGATAAGTTAAGAATAAATCAAGAATTGGCATCTTTCATATTTGAGGCTATTATACCTTGTGAATCTGCAGTAATTGTCCTTGAAAAAAAGGAGGAGGGAAGAAAAAGGGAAGAGGGTTGTTAGGGGAGAAGAAAATTAAACATGATTTTTTCCTACCTATCTCAGGAAGATGGAAAGCAGTCTATTGCTGTTATTTCTAACAAATCATCGGTATAATTCTTTGCTGAATGGGTTATCTCTTAGGAACTGCATTCATAATGAGAAGAGTATAATTGGTATTCAAACTTTATGTCTACTATATGTCTTTATATGTTACTATGTGGTACCTTTTTTAACCTAAAATATTTCTCCCTTTTTAAGAAATAAATTAGTCCTTTTAGGAAAGATTTGATTCCTTCAGATTTTTGTTAAATTTTTATAAGTAAATAAGGATGTCTTTTTAAAAATTCTCTTCATTTTTCATATCTTTTCCATAAATCAGGAGATATAATCATTTCATAGACCTTCACAAGAATTTTATTTCTGCAAGCCAGGAGGTTTCATGGCTTCACATTAGAAGCCAACAAATTCTTGAGACAAAGTCTCAAAATTCAGCTATTTTGTACATTTCATTGTTTACACCATCCTAGCAGGAACTCTCCAAATCAAAGAGTCAAGCATATTATTGTCTTTAATGAACACTGTTGAGAGTTAGCATATCCAAAAACACTTTGTATATGCTTCAAGCACACCTGACTTGTAGCCAACAGCACTACATAATCACTTTTTTACTTAATCAAATTAAGGGTACTAGGGAAGACATCTGGACTGAGGATTTCAGTCTCTAAAGTATACTGCTTGGGTGTTGGAAGTTAAAACCACAGGCACTTACTGTAATCTGCGTATTTTTTTCTCAAAGTAAGGGACAACCAGCATTATTAATACCTGACGATTTGTTGATCATAGTTAATGCAATATAATAAGTCTTGGTTCATTACACATCAAACCATACATTTATTTTTTATTCTCTTTTTTCCTGCCTTCACATGGACTTCATCAGTTGTTTTCTCTCTCTCCTAAACTTACCACTTTTCCTCCCGAGTTGAGAAACTACTACCCTATTTTTCTGACTATAAGA
>PVKM010011567.1:0-11866 GCA_004027735.1 Carollia perspicillata
GGGCCAGACACTTTAGAATTGTTTGTCCATGGCCAATCGATGTTCAGTAGTGATGGAGAGGCCAATGGTGCTGACAACTCTAATAAAATCAATTTAATTTAAAACAACACACCTGTCTCAAGAACCGACTTGTGATGCACGAAACAAAGCACAGGATGGGATTAAAAGCAACCAGCTTCCTGTCCTAAGAGCACAGCTACTTGTGAGAGAATAGAGAATGAAATACTATATCGTCCACCAGCTGCTGCAGGAGAACCATGGCCCACGTGATGAACCCCGACTAGAAAGACCCGTTTAAGACCAGGTAAATGAGGTCTCATGACTTTGCTAGTCAGTTAGTAAGTCAAACCTTGACCAGAAGTAAACAAACAACCAATTAACCTACCAACCAACCAACCAACCAACCAACCAACCAACCACTAATCCACCAACCAATCAACCAAACAAGAACCTTTGACTGTGAGGTACACACTGAGGTACGTAGTGGCTGGAGGCTTACTAAAAAATGCCAGATGTCTTGTCAAGCATTTGAAACTATTACAATTGTCAACAAAAAGAAAAACTGACTCTGAAAATTTAAGAAAGAGTTATATTTGGGCCTTCCTGAGGACTATAACCCAGGAACACAGATTTGGAAAGAACGTATAAGAAAGGTAAGGTCGGACCCTCCTGTCCCATGGTATCAGGGAACCTGGGAACAGGGTCTGGAAACAACTAATTATTTTAAAAGTCTTTGAGATAACTTTTTTATCTGGATCTAGAAAGAACAGGTCCTGTTTTCAGTAATCATTAACCTTTAGTGTGGAACTGCCGGAGGTGGCCTGACTAGACTCAGGGTTCCTGCCTTAATGAGGACTTCAGGGAGGCTCATCTTGTTACTCAGGGGTTACTGTTTCATAGGAGAAGCTTCAGGACCCTTTTCTTTTCTCACAATTAGCTATTAAAAACAAAACCAGTTGATCTGATCCACTCCCTTCTACTACCACCAACACAAAAAAATCCTGCCCCCACCTATCCTTATCTGCCATGTGGCCTGATTTTGGAGATTCCTTTAGCCATTTAGGAAGAAACTCCTTATTGCACATGCCATTTTCTAGATTAGCATCTTGGTTACCAATTTAGAACTTCCAAGTAGCTGAAACTTAGAAATATCTTGTTGTTTAAGATTCTCCAAAAATAGCTTAAATAGACTTGGTCATTGTCATCTTAGTTCCTGACGATAAGAAAATACCTAAGAGACAACTGACCTATGCACATGAGCCCAGAATATGTGGAAGTTTGTTGCAAGGAGAGAGACGCTGCAAGAGGGAGAAAATACACTAAAAAAATAAATTAAATTAAACCCACCTGTGGCATGCTTTTATCATAGCCAGTGCTCCAAAGGTCCTGTCCTAATTTTTGGTTCTTTCAATCATTAATTCAACACATGATTACTGAGCTCTTGCCTGAGTTTTAAATACTGAGCCAGGCTTTGCAGATATAATAGTGAGGAGAAAAGATTTCAATCTTGCCCTCGAGTAACATTCAATCTTACTAAACAAAAAAACTATACAGTGAATGATTTAGTAAGCATTACTAAATTGTAACCACAAGGGTAACTAAGTCCAAGGACACAGTTCAAGGCAGGTGTTACTGGGGCACCTGGTCAGGTCTGCAGGGCATGACACTTAATTTGAGATCTGAGGGCTGAATGGGAATCAGCTAGACAAAGAGTTAGGACAGAGCAGACCAGGAAGAGAGAACAGCCACACAGAAAGCCTTGCGGCCACATCATGAGAAATGTTGGGGATCACTGGGCTCCAGAAAAGCAAGTTAAGGGTAACCTTGTTTACTGCCTTTTAGACTGAGTCATTGTTTTTCTCTTTGTCTCAATTGTCTAATCTAGAAACACCTGAAATGAAATACTTAATCTCTAGTGTATGAGCCCGCTGCGATGTATAGATTATCTATCCTAGAGATGTCAATATAAAAGATGTTAATCTTCAAGTTTCAAGCCACAGAGCTACATGAGGCTCCACCAGCCCCTTCTCTACCTTCCCAGAACCAAGCATACCTGCTGCACCACCAAGATGCCCCTCTTCCTCTCATGGAAACAGATTACATAGCTTCCAGTAACTTCCTATTAGCTTGAGCATCCCAACAGCTCTCCTAAAGCTGCCTTGCCTCTCTGTGGGAACAGAACACAACCTCTTAATGTTAACATTTCAGTTCCCTCTACGAAGGTTCAATAGCACAAACAGCTTTACTATATACTTGTTGAGTATACATCCTGGCTATTTAACCACTTTAATTCCTCCTTAATTCATTATAAAAGAGAAATTCTAGGAGAGGAGAATCCCACAATTCATAGAGTAATAGCCCTAAACATTGTATAAAACATTTCACTTCACTTCCCTTTCTCTGGTCGGGTTCAGCTAGTGGCACACAGTAAAGAATACAAGGTGTTCTCGAACATTTACAACATTCAATGTTGCCACTAGAATGAGAAATAGATGGAAATCTTTCTGTTTCTGGGATTCCTGAAATTTGAGGTACAACGTAGTCCAGACAGGGAAATGAACTCTACCTTGCATTCGACTCTGTTTAATTGACAGTGGCAGCTGGGGGCGGAGTCTTAATGATTTTGAGGCTACGCTGGTCTCAGAGGTAAGGTCTGTGTGGCCAGTCGATGATGTGACATAGGAGTGGTGACTCCCAGCAAGCAAGCCATGGTTCCCATTCCTGGCAGGGTGCCTAAGAAAAGTCATGGCCTTTGAGTCTGACAGGCTACAGGTGAACTCCAGCTCAGCTACTTACCAGGTTGCAATCTTGAAGCTGAACAGAGGAGGCCATAGAAGGGCAAATGTCAGATCTTCAAGACCTCATTGGATCAAGTTACTAACATTTGCTTTGACCAGGGCTGTTTTTCCAGTCCTCTCTACCCATATGCACACAGACACAGTCACAGTTGATCAGTCTGTGGCCCCATCTGCTACAGAATCACACTGACTTTGGCCTTGTGAGATGCTAAGCCGAGAGTGCAGCCAAGCCTGCCTGGACTTCTGACCTAGAGAACTATGAGATCATGAATAGGTGTGGTTTTAAGCTGCTAAGTTTTGGTAATGTGTTATACAGAAACCAATTCATGGCCAAATGGGAGAAACAATTCTCTCTGTTCAACAGCCCCACAGCATGTTGTTTCAGCACCAATATTTTACAGTTCAGGAAAGTGGATCTTTCTGATTTTATTTACAGTCTTACCATTTGCCAAAGCTCAGACATGGGTCCAATAAGTTTGGGGCCTAAAGATAGTTATTATGCGGTTCTTAGAATCACTCTTCTCAGATCTTGGTTAAAGCTCTTGCAGGCTCTATTTATTTTTGAGAAGTTCTTACAAGAGGCTCCCCAATTCCAATTTGAAGAGATAGATGAGGTCATCTCTATCCACTTTCTCATTTGCTGAACAGTGAATACCTGTCACATGCCAAGCTCTGTCCCAGGTTCTGCTCTTACAGCAGGAACATAGCATAGTCCTACCTCTCACAGAACTTACATTTCCTAAGGGGTAAGAGGCAAATACAGATCTATGTCCAGCGATGCCAAGTGCTATGAAGAAAAGCAGCAGAGTAAGGGCATCAGGAGTAATCCGAGAGAGGACTAAGACTTTAGATAAGGAGTGAGCAATGACTTATCTGATGGTGGGTTCGGGGGTGTGTGTGGGGGGGTGCATTTGAGCAGTTAAAGAGTGAGCCATGCAGATCTGTGGGGAAAGAGCACTGCAGGCAGAAGGGAGTCTGAGTATGAGGATGCTGAGGTGGGACAGCACTCAACATGTTTGAGGCCTGACATTGTTGGAGAGGAATGGGCAGAGGAGAGAAGAAGAAAATGAGGTCAGTGAAGCATCGGGGGCTAGATTACAGAGCCCCTCCGAAGATGGCCAGCCAGGCCTTCTCCTTCCCTACAGGCCTCACTCTCGTTTTCCACTGAGACGTGCCAAGGCAGGCAGAACTCCTAGAGCCTCCTACTCTCCACATCTGAGACTCGTCTCCTCTACCCAGAGACAAGAGTTGCGGGAAAGAGGGAGAGAGAAAGGGCAGCTTCAACAATCAAGCCGATCAAAATAACATGAAAAAGTCTCATAAAATTAAAAAGCTGAAACAAACTTTAGCTCATAAATGATTCTAATATTTTTGCAACTAAGGGAACATACATAAATTGGCATATATAGTAGGTTTGAGCTCTGGGACCAATAAAATATTCTCTGGGAAAGGTTTTATCTAGAAATTGAGATGTCCTGATAGGGTTGCTAGCATTGAAAGTCCCTAACCTTAGCTTTATATTTTAAACACAGGCATATTAAGGTTAAAATAAAACATAAAACTTTATTGGTATATAGGAAGGAAGAAAGAGACATTGGCCTATAGAAAGCTCTAAACTAAAATTTGGTTTTCAACTAAGGTTATTTGGGGGAATACACATTTTTTAAAAAGCTTTTCAGTAAAATCAAAATATGCTTTTCACTGACAGTTCAGGGTCATAGACTCTGTCTGTATCAGGATGGCCTTTACTCTTGCAGGCCAAAGTTTTAACATGAAAACAGGCTGTATCACTGAATTCAGGCAAAAGTCAGGGTCCCAAGGATATCAGGAAAATCTGGGGCCAAGAAAAGCTGCGAAAACCTTCAGAAAGTTCCCAAACCATCCATATCTGAAGCAATACACAAAGTAAGTTCACTGTTGCTCTGAAACTAAGCTAGGGAAGAAAAAAGGGTGATAGGGTGAATAAAAAAATTATTTAACCAACATTTCAAAGACAAAAGAAGTCAGATGCTAAAGACTGAATATTATTCATGCCCCACTCCAAAACCATATGTTGAAATTCTAACCCTCAATGTGATAGCATTAGGAGGTGAGGCCTTTGGGAGGAGCCCTCATGAATGGGATCCTAGCCTCTTCATCCACGAGAAGTCATAACAAAAGGGCAGCCATCTATGAACTAAGAAATGACTTCTCACCAGACACCATATCTACCAGCATCTTGACTTTGGAACTTCCAGCCAACAGAACTATGAAAAATAAATGTTCGTTATTTAAGCCACCAAGTCTGTGGTATTTTTGTTATAGTAGCCCAAATTTAATAAGAGATCAGATATGAGAAACCAGTTAAAGATTTAAGAATGTGAAATAAAACATTTCATATGGAGATGCTGTGTAACAGTCAAGTAACCAAAATTACCCCTTTCAACTTTCCTCTTTAGAGATTCTTCCACAAATGACCTGATGTTTTTATTTTTCATTTTTTATATACTGGATTACTTGAAATAATTTTTTGTTATTGACATTATTACAAATGTTCCCCATTTTTCATCCTCTACCAATTACCTGCCCCTCCACCCCTGGCCTTCACCGCATTACTGTCTGTGTCCATAGGCTTTACATATATGCATATATGTTTTTCGGCTAATCCCTTCCAGTCCCCTCCCCCAACCCTGAGATCTATCAGTCTGTTCCATGTGTCTATGCATCTGGTTTTATTTTGTTTATCAGTTTATTTTGTTCATTAGATTCCACATATGAGTAAAATCATATAGTATTTGTCTTTCTCTAACTGGCTTATTTCACTCAGCATAATGTTCTCCAGGTTCATCCATGTTGTCACAAAGGGCAAAATTTCCTCCTTTTTACTGCCATGTAGTACTCCATTGTATAAATGTACCATAGCTTTTTTATCCACTCATCTACTGATGAGCATTTAAGCCATTTCCAGATCTTGCCTATTGTAAATAACACTGCAGTGAACATAGGGGTACATATATTTCCTCTGATTAGTGTTTTGGGATTCTTAGGATAAATTCCCAGAAGTGAAATTGCTGGGTCAAAAGGCAGTTCCATTTTTAGTTTTTTGAGGAAACTCCATACTTTCTTCCACACTGGCTACACCAGCCTACATTCCCACCAATAGTGCTCTGGACCCCCTTTTCTCCACATTCTCAAGAGCACTTGTTTGCTTATTTATTGATGATAGACATTCTGACAGGTGTGAGGTGATATCTCATTGTGATTTTAACTTGTATTTTCTGATGATTAGTGATGTTGAGCATCTTTTCATATGTCTAGTGGCCATCTGCATGTCCTCTTTGAAGAACTGTATATTCAGGTCATTTTTTAATTACATTGTTTGTCCTCCTGGTGTTAAGTTGTTTAAGTTCTTTTTTTATTTTTAAGATTTATTTAGTTAGTTAGTTAGTTAGTTCAGTTTAGTTTTAGAGAAGGGAAGGGACGGAGAGAGAAACAGAAACCTCAATGTGCAGTTGTCTCTCGAGTGCCCGCTACTGGGGGCCTGACCTGCAACTGAGGAACATGCCCTCGCTGGGAATTGAACCAGCAGCCCTTTGGTTTGCAGGCCAGCACTCAATCCACTGAGCCACACCAGCCAGGGCTGTGTTAATTCTTTATATACAGGGTTTGGCAAAAGTAACACCATTGAGTATGTTTGGTAGGGTACATGAATACCTTGCATGAGATGAAGAACAGTTGAACAATTCACCTAAAATGTCAAATGGTGTGCTTGAGTGTGATATGTTACAGAATTACATGCTTATGATTTTGCAATAAAAGATTTTTATGTAATAAAAAGGGGCATTATTTGTGCCGGGCACTGTATTTTGGAAATTAACCTCTTATCAAATATACCATTAGCAAATATGTCCTCCCATACAGTGGGTTCCCTTTTCATTTTGTTGATGGTTTCTTTTTGCTATGCAAAAGCTTTTTAGTTTGATGAAGTCTCATTTGTTTATTTTTTCCTTTATCTCCCTTGCCCTAGGAGATGTTTCAGCAAAGAAATTACTAGAGAGATGTCTGAGATTTTATTGTCTATGTTTTCTTCTAGGGTTTTCATGGTTTCATGACTTACATTTATATCTTTTATCCATTTTGAGTTTATCCTTGTGTATGGTGTAAGTTGATGGTTTAGGTTTATTTTTTTTAATGTACCTGTCCAATTTTCCCTATACCATTTATTCAAGGGACTGTCTACTCCATTGTATGCTCTTGCCTCCCTTGTCCAATATTAATTGAGTATAAAGACATGGATTGATGTCTGGGTTCTCTGTTCTGTTCCATTGACCTATATGCTTGTTCTTATGCCAGTACCAGTCTATTTTGATTACAAGGGCCTTGTAGTATAATTTTATATCAAGTGGGATTTAGTCTGGGGACACAACAGTCACAAATCAATAAATGTGATACATCACATAAATAAAATGAAAGTTAAAAATCACATAATCATATTAAGAGATGAAGAAAAGGTATTTGATAAACTCCAGCACCCATTCATGATAAAAACACTCATCAAAGTAGGGATAAAGGGAGCATACCTCAATGTAATAAAGGCTATATATGAAAAACCTACAGCTAACTTCATATTTAATGGGAAAAAAACTAAAAGCATTTCCCTTAACATCAGGACCAAGACAGGGATATCCATTTTCATCATGCTTATTCGACACATACTGTAAGTCCTGGTCATGGCAATCAGACAAGAAAAAATAAAAGGTATCCAAGTTGGAAAGTAGGAGGTAAAACTATCATTAATCACAGATGACAGGATAGTATACATGGAAAGCCATAAAGGCCCCACCAAAAAACTATTAGATATAATAAATGAATTTGGCAAAGTAGTAGGATACAAAATTAATATTAAAAAATTGGTGGCATTTTATACACCATTAATGAACCATCAGAAAGAGAATCTAAGGAAACAATCCCATTTGATATTATGACAAAAATAAGGTACCTAGAAATAAATTTAACCAAGGAGGTAAAAAACCTCTACTTGAAAAACTATAGGACATTGAAGAGACAAACTGAGGAAGACATAAATAAGTGGAAGTGTATACTGTGTTCTGGGGTTGGAAGACATAACATCATTAAAATGTCCATATTTCCCTGGCTGATGTAGCTCAGTGGATTGAGTGCAGGCCTGCGAACTAAAGCATCGCCGGTTTGATTCCCAGTCAGGTCACATGCCTGGGTTGCAGACCACATCGCCAGTATGGGGTATGCTAGAGGCAAACATACACTGATGTTTCACTCCCTCTCTTTCTCCCTCCCTTCCCCATCTCTCTAAAATAAATAAATTAAATCTTTTTAAATAAATAAATAAATAAATAAATAAATAAATAAATAAATAAAATGTCCACGGTAGTACTGCCCTTTCCAGTGTGTCTCAGTTGGTTGGGCATTGTCCCATGAACCAAAATGTCCACAGTACCCAAAGCAATCTACGGATTCAACACAGTTCCTATTAAAATACCAAGGACATATTTCACAGATCTAGAACAAATATTCAAAAAATATATATGGAACCAAAAAGACCCTGAATAGCCTCAGCAATCTTGAGAAATAAGGACAAAGTTAGAGAGATCACAATACTTAATATTAAACTATATGACTTGATGCTCTTAAAACAAAGTTTTTAGTTAATAGAGTCTGCGTGGATACATTCCCTTCTAAATGAAAAAGGCTTTAAAAATCTCTTCTACTTTTTTAGATTAAAAATATATCGATTCAATTAATAAAACTCTGAAGACCACCAAGGATGCAAGGGCTAACACTACTGTCGACCACTGAACAGACGACCAGGGCCAGGGAGAGGCCTGCTCCTTGGAACACCATGAAGATGCTCAGTGTTGCCTCTCCAGCCGGCTCCTACATGGCATCCTCCAGAGTTTTTGTCTTAATTCCTTAGTGTGAAATATGGGAACTAAATCTTCAAAAACGTAAGGAATCTCTAACTTGCTAGAGACTTCATATTAAAGGAACAGTTTATATAATCAGTGGATCAAAGATGTGCCTGGGGATTACTTTTTTGTAACTCCTTTTCTTGATTATAAAAATAGTATATAGTCAATATAAAAATACTTCTGAAAATGCAAAACCATATAAAAAATAAAATAAAATAAAAACAACTCTTGGAACGTAATGTATGACATGATGATTATAGTTCACATTGTTGTATGGTATGTTTGAAAGTGGTTAAAGAGAATAAATCCTAAGAGTTATTACCATCACAAAAAAAAATGGATCTATATGACATAATGGATGTCAACTAAACTTATTGTGGTAATCATTTAACAATATATAAAAGTCATTATGCTGTATACTTTAAACTTACTCAGTGCTCAAGTCAATTATATCTCACTAAAACTGATGGGGAATCTGGTAAAAATAGTAACCTTAATCTTATCATTCAGAGTTAAGTACATTAAAAATTGCTTTATATCTTTCTAGCATTTTATCTCTAAGAAAATACCTATTCTTAAAATTGGAATCATACTATACAAAACATACAACATTCTGTCTTCTCCTTTATTCATATTCTTTATTTTTCCATGTCAGTAAATAACTTTCAAAACATGATTTTGAGTCACCACATATTATTCTATCATATAGATATACCATAATTTAATTATTGCCCTTGTCATTAAATTGTCATTAAATTGTCATTAAATATTTTTACAACCATTTCGCTACTAAATGTAGTACTATTCGTCCTTATGTATAAATCTCTTTTCTGCATCTCTAATAATTGCCTTCTGATTTGTTCACAGAATTACAATTGTTGAGTCAAAGGGAATTAGGAAATATAATTCTAAATATTTCAAGAATCAAATAAGTAACTACAATGGAAATTAGAACACATTTTGAATTGAATAGTATTAAAAACCATATCAAAGTGTGTGTGTTGCAGTTAAAATCTTGCTAAAAGGAAACTTATCACTTAGTAAATAAATTAATAAAGAAGAGAAACTGAAAACCAATTTATCTGAGTATGCATATGAAGAAGTTTTTCAAAAATAGCAAATAAACAAGAAGGAAAACGTTATAAAAGCAAGAAAAGATATTATTGAAATGAACATATAGACACAGAAGAAACAAAAACAAAAGTTGGCTCTTTCAGTAGACTAATAGCATAGATTAGGAATAAGAAAACTTTTCTGTAAGAGCCAGATAAGTGTTTTTTAGTCTTTTCAGGCTTATCATGGTCTCTGCCTAACTATATGGCCTTGTGGTATGAAAGTAGCCATAGACAATAAATTAATAGGTGTGACTGTGTCCCTATAACACTTTATATATAAAAACAGGTTCAAGGCTAGATTTGGCCCAAGGCTATAGATGCCCAGACTGAAAAAGATGGGCAACACGTGTGTGTAAGAGAGAGAAAGAAAAGAGAAAGAAAGATAAAGGGGACACAAACAACTAAATTAGGAATGAAAAAAAAATCATCCAGGTCCTATATTAGAAAAATCATAAGAGGTTATTATGAACAACTTTGGGCCAATAAATTAAAAATTTTAGATGAAATGGACTTTAAGGAAAGCTCAACTTGACAAAACCAAATAGAAACTCCAAACAGTTCTATATCTACTAAAGGATAAACCCATAATCCAAAGCCTTTCCTCACCCTGGCTGGTGTGGCTCAGTGGCTTGGGCACCAGCCTGCAAACCAAAGGGTCACAGGTTTGGTTCCCAGTGAGGGCACATGCCTGGGTTTCAAGCCATGACCCAGTAGGGGGTCCCAGAGAGGGAACCACACATTGATGTTTCCCTCTGTTTCTCCTTCCCTTCCCCTCTCTAAAAATAAATAAGTAAAATGTTTTTTTTTAATTCTTCCTTCAGTGAAAATCTTAGATCCAGAAGAATTCACCAATCACTTCCATCAAATATTTAAAGAATTAATTACATCAAAATGACAAGTTCTGTAGAGTATTAAAAGAGGAAATACTTCTCAACTCATTTTATGGGGAAAATATAACACTGAAACCATGTCAGGAATATTACAATAAAGGAAAATTAGAGGTCCATCTCTCACATTTACAAACCTATATTTTGCCATGTATAATGCACATTTTTTTGCCCAAATTTTTGGGGAAAAAATAAGGATGGTATATATAGGTAGTACCTGAAATACCTTATATCTGTTCTTATATTTTGTAATTATTTGTTAAACAAAATTTCTTGTACCATAATATGTTAAAAAATAAATGTTAAATTTCCTTTATAATACAAAAAAAAGTATCTAAATATAAATAAATAAACAAATAATTGAATTAAAATTTTAAAACAAAAGATTTTTTTCTCTGAAAGTTTGGGCCAAAAACGTGAAGGCGTTACACAGCAAAATACCATATATGCGAAAATCTTACACAAAATTTTAGCAAATCAAATCCAGTAATATACAGAAAGGCTAACACATCATGATTGATTTAGGTTTGGGGCAGGGGAATCAAGTCTGATTTAATACTCAAAACCCAATGTACAGTTGACTGTTAAACAAAGCGAGTTTGAACTGTACAGGTCTACATACATGTAACTTTTTCCCATAAAAATACAGTCCATCCTCCTCACATCTAAAACGATGTATTTTCAATGCCCTTTGAGAATCCCCTACCCAGAGGGCTTACCATACGCATTGTTCTCTGCCATTTTATATAAGGATTGAGCACTGGAATCCCCGGAATATAGTATCCTGCAGGACCCTGCAACCAATTCCCTGAGGATACCGAAGGAGGGCTGTGTTAAGTTCGGGGAATCTAGAGTCACACCCCGATTTCCCATCACTGCGGGTGGAGGGGTTGGTGCCTTAACCCCAGCCTTGTATTAACAACTTGCTGAAGAAGCAGTCATGGCTGCCAGGGAGGAGGTGCTAACCTTGCGCACTGATACTGCCTAGCGTGAGAAGGAGCTGAATTCCTTGAAGCACAGGCTGGGGGCAGCCCTTTTCATAGAGCCGCAGATGAGGCAGGAAGCCAAGCACAGCCACAGCGTCAGCTTCCAGGGGTTGCCACTGCCCAGAAAAGCCTCCGAGTTGGGACTGCGCTGGG
>PVKM010011567.1:11966-33104 GCA_004027735.1 Carollia perspicillata
GCCTCCTGATGAACGCCACATAGATGCGGACTGGCCTGTCCTTTTGGCCGGCACTTCTACAGTGACATCACAACCTGCCTCTAGGACAGTGAGCCTTGCCATCCCTGTGCCTTCCCCCAATCGCCTCTAGCAGAGACAGTGACCAACCGTGCAGATGGCCGGGTGCCCAGGGTCTGCCATCATATTGCGGTTGCTGGGCCGCCTGCAGATTGCCTTCAGCTGAAAGTGCTGAAGTTGACTGAGGGCGGGGCCCTCGCAGTGGCAGCCTGTCACTCTTAAATGCCTTCATGTTACAGAACAGGGCCAAGAGGGGGTACAATATACTATTACCAAAAGTACCCCCCACTAGGTTCACATTGTTCCCCACCAGAGGAAAGACGTCTCTCAATGCCAGAGATTTGTGAAAAGGAAAGGAAATGTTCATTTAAAGCTATACAACTTAGAGCCCTGGCTGGCGTAGCTCAGTGGATTGAGCGCGGGCCTGCGAACCAAACGATTGCGGTTCGATTCCCAGTCAGGGCACATGCCTGGGTTGCAGACCAGTTCCCAGCAGGGGACACACGAGAGGCAACCATACATTGATATTTCTCTCCCTCTCTCCTTCCCTTCTCCTCTAAAGATAAATAAATAAAATCTTAAAAATTAAAAAAAAAAGAAGTAAAGCTATACAACTTAAAGTATTGACCTAATGTCTTCATTAAAATCCCAAAGTCCCTTAAAACACCCACAAACACGCACAGTCTTTTCTTCTCCCTCTGCCCTAATCTGGGGTACTGTATCTCAGGAAAAGTAGGGGTCTGTGATTCAGGCTCCTGGCACCATCAGCTATATCGCTGTCCAGGAAGGATCTCCAATTGATTCAAAGCCATGTGGCACCTCCTCATGGCCCACTGGCGAAAGTCCTTGCACCCCCTTTTTTTTCAGGCAAAGTCTCTCCTACTTCCTAGGGGACGTGGCCTTCACTCTCGCAAAGCTCTGAGGGTCCCCGCCCTGGCCAAAGCCATCTGATTCTCCTCCCAAGGCTGCAGGGGTCTCCACTCTGGCCAAAGCTGCGTGGTTCTCCTTCAATGGCTGCTGAGTCTGGGTTTAAATTCCCACACCAACCTTCGTCTTGTACCCATATTTCTGACTCCTCCCATAAGCAGGTATCCCGTATCCTTCCAGCTTTGCTGGGCTGCCATAGTGAGACTGGCCAGGTGTGGCCCCATGTCATGGAGCCAACCTTGTCCAAGCTCTCATGCAGGCGCTGTAACCAGGGGGACCTGCCCCCCAGTTACATCTTGGGTAGGAGTCCCTTCCATTCCCCTAGCTCAGAGCATGGCCACAGCTATCTAACATATCTATGCAACCAGTTAAAGGTTATAGGTAATGTTAAATGACCCTGCCAGAGGTTACCTGCAAAGCTGTTGCTGTACAAAGCAGCTCTGTATGTTCCTGCTCATGTGTCCCTTCCCCCAACTCACACCTGTGGGGGGGAAGGGGTGAGGACATCCTACATATTGTTCTAATATTTCCTGGACACCTTGAGTTCTGGACCCCATTCCAAACCCTATTTGGGGCCATCCTCTGGGCTGCACCCTGTATCGATGTATACTAACATACCAAATTTCTACTTTTAATTTTATTGTACATTTTGTAATCTGGGAAGACTATCTGACATTTTATGAAAATCTTTAGTAAGTAAACAAAAAACATGTAAATTTTACACTGGTATAATGCTGGAACAAAATATATTAAATCAAAATTTTAAAAAGGTAAATGAAAACCTTTGTTTGGGGTTGGGGTTGGAATTTGGACTTCAAGACTCAAAAGCAACCCAAGTCATAGTTTACAGTTAGAGAATGTTATATGTGTACAACATAGGGTATATCCTGAAGCTAATGTAAAAAAAAAATCAGCAATTTGTAAGGGAGATGGACACACTACAAAGATGGCTCTTTCTTTCTTTCTATCTTTTTTTAAAGATTTTGTTTATTTCTTGGAGAGAGGGGAAGAGAGGGCAAAAGATAGGGTGAGAAACATTGATGTACCAGAGAAACGTTAATTAGTTGCCTCTTGTACACTCCTAACTTGGAAACTGGCCTGTAACCCAGGCATGTGCCCTGACCAGGAATTGAAAAAAACAGTGACCTTTTGGTTTGCAGGCCAGCACTCAACCCACTAAACCACAGTGGCCAGGGCTGGCTTCCTTTCTTGTTAAAATGTGCAAATCTCACTTTGATATAAATTCAAAGCATTTAATGGAATGACCATTTTCGAGATAATTAAAACAATTTACATGTAGAACACTATTTCTGTAGCCTATATCATTCGAAGTAGAAATCGGACCAAAGGAATATATTACTAAACAATAAACTGACCTTAAGTATATCATCTATGATCAATTTGGTAAGACTAAGGTTACATCAATTCCAGGCACAAAATGAATAACTTGTAGTTTGTTTTTCTTTAATTGGGGGAGGTGGAAAAAAGCAGGGTGAGTATATGATCTGCATTTTTAAGACAAAAAAATCTTTTCACTTACATTTTAAGTCACAAGCTCAAGACACTAAGTGCTAAACACAAGCAACTAAGAAATAGTATTATAACCAGTTAGTAAGTAAAAGTCATCTAATAAATTGTAGTCAAAAAGCCCCTTAAAAAGGAATTCATGTATTTGCAGATTTTTTAGAATCCCTGGCTCTTTTCTACATTACTGGGGGCAGTGGGGGCGGAAACTCTGCAATACATATACCTTTGAGGTAACGTGGCAATCCACAACTTTCTCAGATGAGACTACACCAACCCTATAAGTACTTCAGGATGATTCAGTTTTGGCAGCCCAGCCCATGAGGCACCTCACAAAATCCTAAATTGTCAAGGAGTCTATCTCTTGGGTTGCTTTTAAAGATTGTAGGGTGTTTCATGGATTTCTGGGAGTTAGTGCTCAGTTTTCGACTCACATAAATGAAAAGAGAATCACTTCCTCTGTGCCTTGCTTCCCTTCCTGATAACTTCTAGGAATTTCTGACCATTTTGCATCCTTCCAGTCCTATAATGTTTCAAAGCCATGTGCAGGGCAGAGGCAAAACACAGATTTGCCACCATCCCACTTGAGGTGTGAAGTCCAGCAATAGGTGGGCTGTCCCAGAATCCAGAAGTCATTTAGAGTAAGTGACAGAAGCCTGCCCCTTTGGACCCAGACACTGTAGGGAGCACATTTTGGTGGTTCAGGAGGCACAGAAGGCTACTGCAGACTGACTAGTCACACTGGGCTGCTCCGCCCAAGCTGCACAATTGGCCCTGTTGTTCAGGTGCTGAATTCTGCAGAAATGCCTCCGAATGAAACAGGGTGCATCCCAGAGGATGGCCCCAAATAGGGGTTTGGAATGGGGTCCAGAACTCAAGGTGTCCAGGAAATATTAGAACAATATGTAGGATGTCCTCACCTCTTCCCCCCACAGGTGTGAGTTGGGGGAAGGGACACATGGAGCAGGAACATGCAGAGCTGCTTTGTACAGCAACAGCTTTGCAGGTAACCTCTGGCAGGGTCATTTAACATACCTATAACCTTTAACTGGTTGCATAGATATGTTAGATAGCTGTGGCCATGCTCTGAGCTAGGGGAATGGAAGGGACTCCTACCCAAGATGTAACTGGGGGGCAGGTCCCCCTGGTTACAGCGCCTGCATGAGAGCTTGGACAAGGTTGGCTCCATGACATGGGGCCACACCTGGCCAGTCTCACTATGGCAGCCCAGCAAAGCTGGAAGGATACAGGATACCTGCTTATGGGAGGAGTCAGAAATACGGGTACAAGACGAAGGTTGGTGTGGGAATTTAAACCCAGACTCAGCAGCCATTGAGGGGAGAACTACGTGGCTTTGGCCAGGGTGGGGACCCCCACAGCTATGGTGGAGAGAAAAACCATGTGGTTTTGGCCAGATAGGTAGAAGAGGACCATGTGGCTTTGGGGTGCTCCCTTTGGCCACTTGGCCTAGGAAGCAGGAGAGACATTGCCTGGAAGACAGGTGAAAGGACTCTTGCCAGTAGGCCATGAGAAGGTGCTACATGACTCTGAATTAACTGGGGTCCAAAGCTGGAGATCCTGACAACGGCACAACTGATGGTGCTGGGAGCCTAAATCATGAACTGCAACTTTTCCTGAGTTACAGTACCCCAAATTAGGGAAAAGGGAGAAGGAAGGACTGTGTGCATCTGTGGGTATCCTAAAGGACTTTGATATTTTAATGAAGATATTAGGTCACTACTTTAAGTCTGTATAGCTTTAAAGAAACATTTCCTTTCCTTTTCACAAATCTCTGGCATTGAGAGACATCTTTCCACTGGTGGCGGGCAATGTGAACCTAGTAGGGGGTCCTTCTGGTAATAGTATATTGTGCCCCCTTGGACCCTGTTCTGTAACAACATCAATGGCAAACTAAAGAGCAGATGCCTTGTCTTGTCAAAAGGTGTATCTGCATTCTCCAGCTGAGTGTTTTATGGAGGCCCATTATTGTCAGATTTTTTAAAAATATATTTTATCGATTATGCCATTACAATTGTCCCATTTCCCCCCCTTCATTCCCCTTCACCCTGCACACCCCCTCCCACCCACACTCCCCCCCTTTAGTTCATGTCCCTGTGTCATAAATTCTTTAGCTTCTACATTTCCCACACTACTCTTGCCCTCTCCCTTTCTACTTTCTCCCCACCTTCTATGCTACTTGTTCTCTGTACCTTCTCCCCCACTTCCTCCTCCCACTCTCCTGTTGCTAACCTTCCACATGATCTCCATTTCTGTGGCTCCACTCCTGTTTAGATGCCTGCTTAGTCTGCTTTTGTTTTTGGTCTGGATATTAATAACTGTGAGTTTGCTGTCCTTTCACTGTTCATATTTTTTTATCTTCTTTTTCTTAGATAAGTCCCTTTAACATTTTGTACAATAAGGGCTTGGTGATGATGAACTCCTTGAACTTGACCTTATCTGAGAAACACTTTATCTACCCTTCCATTCTAAATGAAAGCTTTGCTGGATAGAGCAGTCTTGGATGTAGGTCCTTGCCTTTCATGACTTTGAATACTTCTTTCCAGCCCCTTCTTGCCTATAAGGTCTCTTCTGAGAAATCAGCTGACATTCTGATGGGAACTCCTTTGTAGGTGACTGTCCCCTTATCTTTTGCTGCTTCTAGAATTCTCTTCTTCATTTTAATCTTGTCTAATGTAATTATGATGTGCCTTGGTGGGTTCCTCCTTGGGTCCACCCTCTTTGGGACTCTCTGAGCTTCCTGGACTTCCTGGAAGTCTATTTCCTTTGCCAGATTGGGGAAGTTCTCTTTTAATATTCGTTCAAATAAGTTTTCCACTTGTTGCTCTTCCTCTTCCCCTTCTGGTACTTCTATAATTTTGGTGTTGGAATGTTTAAAGATGTCCAGGAGGTTCCTCAGCCTCTCCTCATTTTTTTGAATTCTTGTTTCTTCCTTCTTTTCTGCTTGGTTGTTTCTTTCTTCCTTCTGGTCCACTCCATTGATTTGAGTCCCAGTTTCCTTCTCATCCCTATTGGTTTCCAGTGCATTTTCCTTCATTTCACTTATAATCACCTTCATTTGTTCATCTGATTTGTGACCAAAATCAACCGATTCTGTGAGCATCCTGATCACCAGTGTTTTGAACTGTGCATCTGATAGGTTGGCTATCTCTTGGTTGCTTAAAAGTATTGGCTCTGGGGCTTTGAGCTGTTCTTCTGTTTGAGTCATTTTTGGTCAGGTGGTGCCTGTTAAGTATGGGAGCGTTAGGTGTTTACTGGGGGGGGGCAACCTGGTCCCTGGGTTGTGACACTGTCTGTGGGGGCGGGGTCAGAGAGGGAACAATGCCACCTGTTCCATGCTCTCTCAGATTTGTGTCCCCTCTGCTGCCTCTCACCAGCAAACTGGGCCCCCCTGGTGCCGGTTCCCAGGTGGGTGGGCCTACCCATGTTCCAGGACCCTGTGGGTCTCCCCAACGACCTCTCCTGTGAGGCTGGGAGTCTCTCCCGGCACCTTTTCAGTTGGTGTTTTTAGGCTTTATTTCCCATCGCTGGGGCTCTGGGCTGTGTGGTCTGTCTCACTGCCTGCTCTTGCCTAGTTTATCTGCACGCAAATGTGTGTCCGCAGTCAGCCAACCTCCCTGCGTGCTCTATGTGCTCTGCTCATCTCCTCTCCATGCATCTGGGGTCTGCAAGCTGTGCCACTTATGCTCCCTAGTGCTCCCAGGTCTGACAGCCACTGCCTTTTCCTGCTGCGATCCCTCTCCACCATCCTCCGACTCTGCCCCTCTTACCAGTCTGGTTGAATGGTTGTCGGACTTCCATAGTTCAATTTTCTGTGTTTTGGTTGTGTTATCATTTGCAAATCTTTGTTGTCCTTAATCTTGACTGTGGGAGGAGGCACAGTATTTCCATCTATACCTCCATCTTGGCTGGAAGTCTATTGTTAGATTTTTTTTAAAAGAGAAGGCAAAAATAACAGATATAAGTGTAAAATCTTTGTGTCTCCAGTGACAAAATAGGGAGGGTGGAGTTTAAAAGCACTGTGAACCAGACAAACCTCTGCGAGTACCACACACACACACACACACATACACACACACACCCTGCTGGTATATGTGGTATGGACTCTTGTTTTATTATGAAATGCTGTCAGTTTAACAATTGACTTCAAAATTAGGTTGTCATTTTTGAATTGTGGAGTATATTACAACTATTTGGAACTCTTTGAACAGGTATGCTTAAAGTATAGTATGCCCTTCTATGTTACAAAGATGTAACAGGCCTCTAATTATTGCTTTTTTCATAAAAAAGGGAAATACTCCATCTCTTTTATGCCATCTTGTTCAGGTATGTGTGGTTCCCATGGCCTGCAGGCGAACAGTTCCTGCTTCAGACATGTTAATTATCGGAGGAAGTCTGCTTAGGGCTTGACTTTTTACAAAGCAGCCCCTCCCGTTTCCCCTTCCTTTGACATAAAAGAAGCCTCTGGCCCTTCTTAAAATGGATTTGAGAAAAATACTAACGTTCTCATCCTCTCAACATGTGCCTTCCTGATTAATAAACCTATTTTACTCCAAACTCTGATGCTTCGAGTTTTGGCCTTTCATACAGACTTTGGACTGGTAACTTTTCCAAGGAGTTATAGAAATAAATGGTTGAGAACTAGAGTAGAAAATAACAGTAACAAAGTCAGTGTGTTTTACTACATGAATAGAACAAAACATGATCACCTCAACAGATGCAAAAGTTTAACATCCTTTTATGAAAAATAGACCTCTTTGTTAACAAAGAAGGGAATATCTTTTATTTATTAAAGACTATCAAAACCTACAACAATTATCACAATTAATGGTAAGTTGTTGAAAAATTTTGCTGAGATATGAAATGAATCAAAGATTCTTGCTATATTTACATTTTAATAAAGGTTCTAGCCAGTACAAAGAAGCCGCCCACCCCCAAAAAAGAAATATATAAGAATTGGAGAAGAAGCTATAAACAATCCTTTTCTTCTTTTTTCTTTTTTCAGAAGACAAGATTATGTATGAATAAAGTCCAAAATACAAATATAAAATACTAAAATTTAAAATCATAATAAGGCTACAGGTTTCACAATAAATATATCTATTGTATTGGTTAATTTTATATATCAACTTAACAGGGCTAAGCAGCACCTGTATGGCTGATAAAGCATTATTTCTGGGGTGTTTATGAAGGTGTTTCCCAGCAGATTAACATTTGAATTAGTAGACTACTTAAAGATCTACCACTAAGTGCAAGCATCATGCAATCCCTTGAGGTCCTGAATAGAACAAAAAGGTGAAGGGAGGGCAACTTTGCTCTTTTTTTTTCAGCAGAAATGTCCATCTTTTTCTCCCCTCAGACAACAGTGCTCCTGGTCCTTAGGCCTACAGCCTCAGACTGAATTGTATGACTGGCTTCCTTGGTTCTTTACCTTGCAGACCACAGATCAAGGGACTTCTTGGCCTTCATAACAGAACCTTGACTTACATACCAATCATTAGTGCTTTTTTAAAATATATTTTATTGATTATGCTATTACAGTGGTCCCATTTTTTTCCTCCCTTTTATTCCCCTCTGCCTGGCACCCCCCTTCCCACCAGGATTGCCCCTCCTTAGTTCATGTCCATCGATCACACATATAAGTTCTTTGGCTTCTCCATTTCAAATACTGTTCTTAACTTTCCCCTGTCTATTTTGTACCATGTATGCTTCTTATACCATGTACCTTTTGCCCATTCTCCCCCCACTCCCTCCCTGCTGTTAAGTGATCTCCATTTCTGTAATTCTGTTCCTATTCTATTTGTTTGCTTAGTTTGTTTTTGTTTTGCTTAGATTCAGTTTTTGACAGTTGTGAGTTTGTTGTCATTTTACTGCTCATAGTTTTTTGATCATCATCTTTTTCTTAGATAAGTCCCTTTAACATTTCATATCACAAGGGCTTGGTAAGGATGAACTCCTTTAATTTGATCTTACCTGGGAAGTACTTTATCTCCCTTCCATTCTAAATGATAGCTTTGCTAGATAGAGTAATCTTGGATGTAGGTCTTGACTTTCATGACTTTGAATACTTTTTTCTAGCCCCTTCTTGCATACAAGGTTTGTTTTCAGAAATCAGCTGCTGGTCTTATGGGAACTCCTTTGTAGGTAACTGTCTCCTTTTCTCTTGCTGCTTTTAAGATTCTCTCCTTATCTTTAATCTAGGGTAATATAATTATGATGTCTCTTGTTGTGTGCTTCCCTGAGTCCAACTTCTTTGGGACTCTCTGAGCTTTTTGGACTTCCTCAAAGTCTATTTCCTTGGCCAGATTGGGAAGTTCTCCCTCATTATGTTTTCAAGTAAGTTTTCAGTTTCTTGGTCTTCCTCTTCTCCTTCTGGCACCCCTATGATTCAGATGTTGGAATGTTTGAAGTTGTCCTAGAGGCTCCTAAGCCTCTCCTCATTTTTTTGAATTCTTGTTTCTTCATTTGTTCTGGTTCAATGTTTATTTCTTCCTTCTGCTCCAGATTGTTGATCTGAGTCCTGGTTTCCTTCCTTTCACTATTGGTTCCCTGTATATTTTTCATTATTTCACTTTGCAGAGCCTTCACTTTTACCCCTATTTTGCGACCATACTCAACCATTTCTGTGAGCATCCTGATTACCAATGTTTTAAACTTTGCATCTAATAAGTTGGCTGTCTCTTCATTGCTTAATTCTGTTTTTGGAGCTTTGATCTGTTCTTTCAGTAGGGCCATATATTTTTTTGTCTTACTGTACCTGTTACATTGTGAGGGGCAGAGCCTTAGGTATTTGCCAGGGCTAGCAACTCACTTCTCTGTGTTGTGGCACTGTATGTGGGGGAGGGGTCTGAGAGAGAACAATGCTGCTTACTTGGCTTTCAGCCTGCTTTCAGTGACTTCCCCTACTACCCTCAAGCAAATTGGGCCCTTCTGGTGCTGATGCCCAGGTAGGTGGCTTTGTGTATATTCTAGGACCCTGTAGGTCTCTAACAAACTCTCCTGTGAGGCTAGATGTTTCTCCCGCTGCCACACCCCCTCAGGTTTTTACAGTCAGAAGTTTTGAAGCTTTATTTCCTGGTGCTAGACCCTGGGTTATGTGATCTGTCTTGCTCCCAAGTCATTCCTTCTGGTTTATCTGCTTGCAAATGTGTCACTGCCTGGTGTGCCAGCTGCTGCCTTGCCCTCCCCATCCTCCAGCTGCCACCTTTCCCTAAGTCCTCCCCACCTTGGCTGTCCATCTCTGCTCCTTCTACTACTGTCTGGATGAATGTTTCTTCTTTAACTCCTTGGTTGTCAGACTTCCATACAGTTCAATTTTGTGGCAGTTCTGTTTGCTTTTTGTTTTTAAGTATGTTGTCCTTCTTTTGGTTGTGCAAGGAGTCAAAGTGTATCTACCTACACCTCTGTCTTGGCTAGAAATAATACTTCTTTATATCAGATTAAAATTTTTTTTTTTGCAATAACATCCCAAAACATAAAATATCTATGGAAAAAATTAGAAAAGATATGTAAGACTCTACATAAGAACTATAAAACATTGTTGAATGAAATTAAAGAGTATCTACATAAATAGATATACCTTATACATATATTGACTCAGTTTTGTCAAGATATTGATTTCCCCAAAATGATTTATTAATTCAATGGAACTTAAAAGGAAATCCTAACAGGCTTTTGCTGTTTTTATTGAGGAAATTAATAAAATGATCCTAAATGTTTTTCTAAATAAGAATTTTAAATATAGAAATACAAAAATCAAAATCAATGTAATTCTGAGGAGCAAAAATATTAGAATGGATATCAAGATTTAAAAATTAAGAGAGTGTGATATTGGAGCTAAGATAGAAAAACCAATGGAACAGAATTTAGAGATAGACCTGCATGTATAAAGATATTTGACCTGTGTTAACTATTCATTTCTATTCTTTGTTAGCAAATACTTTTGTTGTTTTTTTATGATAGTATATTGAACTTCTATACCTGTTGAGATAATCATATTTTTTTTACTTTTGAATTGACCTGAATTTTTGTAGGTTAGTAACTTTCTTTACTGTTCTAAAATGTTTGTCTACTCTAAGATCATGAAGACATATTCCAGTGTTCTAGCAACTTCATGATGTTATGTTTCACATTTAGATCCATGATCCATGGAGAAATTATTTTTGTATGGTGGGGACAGGGTGACTAAGAGTCATATTATATTCTATATGTACATTCTACTTTCCCAGCACCATTTATTGGACCATTAAGCTAACTAAGCAGAGACTTCAGGGACACACATAACCCCCAAAAAATGGAGTTTACAAAATTAGATCAGAAAAGTTATGAAACAAATACACAAAATCGATAACAAATAGCAGCAAGAAGTGGAAGGCAGATCTACTGGCAACAGATTCCCTTAGTTTTTAGTAGTCTATTAAAGTATTTGTTGCTCTCATACGTTTTTGAAGAATAATTTTACAGGGCACAGAATTCTAGTTTTTTTTTTTGTTTTTTATTCTTGTAACACTAAATATTTTACCCCACTCATTTCCTCCTTGCATGGTTTCTAAAGACAAACCAGATATAGTACTTATATTTGTTCCTTTATAAATAAGATTTCTTTTTTCATCTGCCTTCTTTCAGAACTTTTATTTTTTATTTTCTTTAACATGAAAATGATATGCCTTGTAAGTCACTGTTTAATATAAAAGTTAAAAGACAAAATTATTTAAAATAACTATAGTTAGAATAGCAGCTGATTTCTCAATACAAGCACTACATGCCAGAAGGGAATGGCAAGAAATATTCCAAGTAATGAAAAGCACAGACATGCAACCAAGACTACACAAGCCAGCAAGGCTCTCATTTAAAATTAAAGGTGAAATAAGGAGTTCCCCAGACAAAAAGAGGTTAAAAGAATATATCTCCATGAAACCAGCATTGCAAGAAATGCTAAAGGAACTGCTTTAAGAAGTTGGAGGTATAGAGTGAGAGAGAGAGAAAGACAGGTACAAAAGGAAAAAATGGCAATGAATAAGTATCTATCAATAGTGACCTTCAATATAAATGAATTATATACTCCTATCAAAAGACATAGGGTAGCTGAACGGATAAAAAAACATGACCCACATATACTCTGTCTACTAGAGACCCACCTCAGAACAAAAGATTTACACAGACTGAAAGTAAAGGGTCATGAAAAAATATTCCAAGCAAATGGACAGGGGGGAAAAAAGCCAGGGTAGCAATACTTAAACCAGACAAAATGGATTTCAAAACAAAGGCCATAAAATGAGATAAAGAAGGTCATTGCATAATTCTAAAGGGAAGAAATCACTAGAAATCTATAAACATTGAAAACATACATGCACCCACCATAGGAGCACCCGAATGTGCAAGGAAAATTTTGGAGTCCTTCAAGAAAGAAGTAGACAGCAACACACTTAGAGTAGAGGATTTTAACACCCTACTGTCAACAATGAACAAATCTTCCAAACAAAGAATCAACAAGGACATCAAATGGGCTTAACTGATGTATACAGAAACTTTCACCCCAAGAAGCAAAATATACATTAAAATGCACGTAGAACATTTTCAAAGATAGACCACATGATAGGACACAAAACAATCTTCAACAAATCCAGGAAAATTGAAATCATATCAAGCATTTTCTCAGACCACAAGGGCTTAAAAATAGGATATTTGTAGGGGCCGTAAATAGGACCATATCCAGGGCATTAACAGGCAGATAGCAGAACCTTGTCATAACCATTTACCACTTTCTCTAGGTGACCAGCAACAGTTCACTGATTAGTGCTCTTTCATCATTTTTGTGCATAAACTAGGCTATGATGTAACAAATAAACCTCAAATATCAGTGTCTCAAGATACAGAGGGAGGAAAGAAACATTATATCCTGAACTTAAACTAACTTACAATATTTTTTTTTAAATTACTCCCATTTGGGGCATTAATGGTATTTGGGCAGAAAATTCTTCATCACGAGGGTTGACCCAAGCATTACAGAATGGTTGGTATCTTAAGAGCCCATCCATTAACGGCCACTAGTTCTCTCTAGTCATGAAAAACACAGCCACCCACATTTCAAACTGCCCCTAGGAAGGGACTGAGACCTACTCTCATCTGAGATGCTCACACATCTCCATCTTTCTCAGCTTCTGGACGTACTTAGGCACCCTTTCTCCTCTGTTGCCAACTGTTATATTTCCCTTTAACCTTCTATTCAATTTTATGATTGGATTATTCATTGCTATATCTTTTCATTATTTATTGCCATATCTTTTCATTATTTATTGCCATATCTATTGCCATTTTTGTGCAGGGGAGAACTAATAAATAAAGTGTAAATTTTCTCAAATTCATCACTTACATGCAACACAAGAGACATAAAATAATCCAAACAAAATTAGGAGAGGTAAGCATTGTCATAGAGGAATCACTTGGTTCAGAAAAAAAATAAAACTAAAATCTTTCTTCCTGTGGGACAGGACAATTCATTTATTTAATTAACAACCTATTAATTATTATATGCTAGGCATTGTGTTAGATGCTGGGTATATGGAGATAAATACAACACAGTCTCAGCTTTCATGGGGTGTTTGATCTAATTATAGAGATAGAAAAGTGATAAACCAATTACCATGCAGTGTGTCAAAAGGTGGCCAAGAGCCTTGGGATATGCCTGATAGGTCAGTGTGCTCCATTTCTGCATCTATTTAGGGACATTTTGAAAGGCCTGGTAAATGACTGGCCCAACTGTAGGCTTCCAGCAACTCCCCATCCCAGTCATAGGAGGGACCTTGGAGAGCAGAAGAAAGCTGCCAAGTTGCCAAAGGTCATGATCATACCTTACATTACAAACACAGGTTAATAAATTCAAGTCCTTGAACTCTGGAACCTAGAAACCAGCACGCAACCAGTGCCAAAGCACAATCTATTGTATGACGCGACAAGACAATCATTGCTTGCCTTCCTCATTAGGCCAGCTGACACATTAGCCTCTCTGTTGCTTAATGGCGCAGTTGTTATTGTTGCTTTCCAAAATGAAGCATCGTACGGATATACAGACACATGAGCAGCAAATATTTACAGACTCTCCCAATGCAATGTGTGTCAAGGCAAGCTTTTCCACTCAATGCATTCACTTATGTCACTCCACCCACACACCTCCCATTTGCTAAGAAATAAGGGTCCAGGAATGGCAATGTGACCCTATAAAGACATAAAATGCACACTATGAATACATCCTTAAAGATGAAAGCCTGCGTACTTGAAAGTACTTAAATCTGTTCAAATTTCAGATTTCTCCTGCTTGTATTATGGACACTGACTGTGATTCTTCAGAGCTTTCTCCAGTTCAGGCTTCAGACATGCTGAGAAATGACCCAATAATCCAAGAGAAAGATGAGCCCATTTATTCTCTGAATTTTCAGAAACCGAATATGTGAATGCACTAAAAGAACAAGAATGTAACAGCTCCTCATGGTGGCCTATGGTGTCAGGGGTTTCCAGCCCAGGATTTGGGATCAGTAGCCACCTTACCAGTGACTTCAAATGTGGATTGATCCTTGTCCCTCATGGAGCTTTATGTAAGTGTCACAGAGCCCATGCAAAGCAAGAAGCTGTGTGTATGTGCATATGTACCTATGTGTGTCCCTCCTCTGGTATGAAGCTTTTATTTGTAAACTCTCAGAGCATGAACAGAAATGGAAATTTATTTAAATGAGAATAAGGAATTTGAAAGTGCTTTATAGACTTTAAAATACATGATAATGATAGCTGTGAATTGCCACTTTATTATTGATGCCAGTTGAAATCTTTGCTGTCACAATTAATTATCATCATCAACATATAAAAAAGGAAATTTGTATTATTTAAAAAGCTGCAGCTTGAGTTCCTCTTAGGTCAAGAGAACTATCTTTGTTAAAAATATATACCTTATGGGAAATTTTGGTGTAGAAGGTAAAGCCCTAAAGAGACAAAGAAACCAAGGTAAGGAAAGAAGCAATCAGAAAACCAAGATGGGGACAGGCACGAAGGCTGGGAACTGTGGAGTTCAAAGAACTTTTAAGAACTGGATATCTTATACTTAAATCTGATGTAGCACAAAACTTATTGCTTATACTAAGTAGCACTAAGTTTTGTAGTGCTACATTATAAATCCTCCCATTGCCCTAAAACTTGAGGACGCGCTCTGCATACCCAACCTTATAAATAGGAGGTAATTGGAGGAGCGAAGAACTCAGAGTAACATTGAGCATGGAGTAGCAATGTAGAAAAAAATTAGAAAGCATGAGCTGATCAGACAGCCCCTGGAACTGGACTTTTTTGGCTGAAGAAGGAATTCAGAGCCAATAGTTACCAGAAGAAATGTAAGTGTACTCCACAGGGTCTTTTCTCCTCATAGGGCATAGCTAATTGAAACATTGTGTGCCTGGCCCTGTTCTTAATGCTTTAGGTGCAATAGTTCGTTGAATCATCACCCAAATTTATGATGTTTTTATGACCACTTTACAGACAAACAAGCAGAGATGTTAAGTCACCTGCATCTGATCATGCAGTGAGTAAAAAGAATACCCAAGTGTGCCAATCTGTGCAAATAGACTCTAGGTCCCATATTTTTGTTTGTATGCTCTGAAGCCAATGCCATTTGAATCTCTAAAGTCAAAAAACAAACAAACAAAAAACTCCAGCTGATATTGGGCTTCAAATTCTTCTGATTCATAGTTTTCAACTAGTGGACTCAGGGCTGGGCCAAGTTTTGATGGTATTATGAGTCTATTGGAACTCTAAGAAACCAAATGTCAACTCATAGCTCACAAACGAGCCATCAGCCCATGGAGAAGAGAGCCCACTGGGATGGCCTTGGTGTGAAAGGCATGCATGATTCTCACTTGTGGAAGCAAGACCAGCACTGGCCAGAGTATGAAGAGGAATCATAGGAACTGATCATGGCCCAGGGATGGTGCAGGCAAGATCCATAAAATTCCTAAGGAAGCTAATTCAAGTTTAGAGTAACCTCCAAGGTCCAGGAAGTGTTCACAATTAGGATCACTTTTCTGTGCTTGGAATGATGAACCTGAAAAACATCAGTAATCCAGCCAGAGTAGTATGGGTGCCTAAGAGCATGGAGTGGTCAGTGGGGCTTCTGTGTGTGACCCCCCAACATGAGGGAGCAAAGAAACAAATTGCATCAGAGAGATGTGAGCCAGGTTGAAAAGCAATGAGGATTCAAGAAGGAAAGAGGAAAACCAGAGTAGTGGGTAAAGTGTGTAAGAAAGAAGTGTAGGGGGTACAGAAGTATAAGCTGGTGTCTGTGTTTGTATTCTCAACCCTTTGGCTTAGGAAGGCTGGGAAAACTTAAAGGACTCAGGCCAGAAGTGACAATAATTATTGCATGGCTACATTTGATTCTCCAAGGATCCCTGTTTTGCTCAGCTTCCTATATGTTCAGACTTTCCAGATGACACCTACGGGTTCACGATCAGCCATCAGCCAGGCCTTCTTCCAAAGGAAATGTCTTCTGGAAATAAAAGGAAATTTGCTTAAGACCTATTAAGAATCTGAGATTAAAAAAATTGGGCAGATGAAATTATAGTGTGGCGAGACTGGTGTTGTAGGTGGGAAGGTGGATCAGCCTCCTTATGGGAAGTTTCCAGGGGCATATGAAGGCACAGTGCTCCCCCATACTTCTAATTACTCACTGGTGGCTAAATTTGTTCCATCAACGATCTGTTTTCTTTCCAATGGCCTTATCGAAAATTCTAGCACAGAGGTTTCTGGAATTTATCAATCTCCCTACTTGTAGCCTCAGCTCCTACCTAGAAAAGAGCAAAGTACCCAGAGTTGGGGGGTGGTCTCATGATTATTCAGCAGTGGGTAGTAGATTAGATCTGAGGTCATTTTCTTCCATTCTCTTATCCTGTCATTACTTCCTATCCTAGGGAACAATCAGATGCCATTAAATGAGCAATAGAAGCTAACATAGATTTAATGAAATGAGGGCCTTGGATTGACTGTACTCATTTTAAAAACTCTCTAGGCTCTGGAAGCATAATTTATTTATAACTTGCTACTCCCCAGGAAGGTAAAATAGGTGGTTTATTTATTTCTAAGTTAGAGATTAAGGACTAAGATCAATAGGCACGCTCCCATGGCAAACGCTGCTGTCTGGCTGTATGGACTTTGGATCCCCCTTTCCTTTCTCCTTCCTCCCACTATGAAGAGTGAAAATGCTTAACAGTCAGGTTTCAAGCTTCCTTAGCAACTGAAGGTTGTGCTAACAGAATTATGCTGAGAGGCCTCTGGGAAGTATTTTTCCTTCCTGATCAAAGGAAGGAGGCCCACAGAAGAACACTTTTATGTGCCCCTTATTTCTGTCCTTTGGACATGGTTAGGTGAGGATATATAGAGCCTGGCCTGTGCCAGAAAAAGAAGGCCAAAAATGGCATGACATGAGAACCTGGTATCTTGATATCTTAGAAATGCTAAATTTACCTGGCAACCACCTGGAGACTTCTTCTCCAGAGTATTAAAAACATATTTATTGTTTAAGGACCCCTTGTCGAGGCTCTCTGTTACTTGTAGCTAAACACATTCTTTCTGAATTTAGTTGCAACAAATAGAGCAGGATAGATAATGTATCTGGAAATACAGAATGGCCGAGTCCAGGGTAGAGGGCAGTGAGGACATGTATTATAGGCTGTGATGTTGGTAATACATGCTCATTAGGTGATGATAAGACATTTGTTTTAGACTCTTGCCTGTCATGCCTTGAGATTCAAAGCACACACCTACTAAGACTACGGTGTTAAGGGAAATGATAGGAAACCTTTAAAATATTGGGTTACGCTGGCTATTTTTTGCAGCTTCTAGCAAGTTCCTATGAGAAAAAAAAAGATAGAGTAGAGAAGATCTGTCAGTAGGGAGAGGAGAAAAAAGTTCTGAGATGCTCTCTGTTGGTAACCAGCAATCTAAACTAACTGAAAGTTCCGTAATTTGGAGACTAGCTGGAGTCAGAAGAAGGAAAGTGCAGACATAGCAAAAGATAAGACTGACAAAATAAGAACCAAGCTCCCAAACTCCTCTCATTGATCATTCTTTCCCAGGCAAAGAGGATAAGCCTGCTGGCAAAGGTTTGATCAAAACAGCACTTCCCACTCAATCGTATTGTTTCTAATTGCCTCAGAGTGGCCATCATTAAACTCATAAAGACAAGAGAAGAACAAAGCTGGTAGACCAGATCCTTGGCCATTATAGCTTGTTGAAGAGTGGTTAGCTGACTGTCTCTAAGCTGTTAGTTCCTTTGGGATCCTATTTAGCTTTAGAGCTAAAGCCATGCTCTTTCTGAGAAGCCTCTAGGCAATGACTGAGGACAAAGAATACAAGGAGTGTACAGGAGTACAAGGCCTGGCTATTTCTGCCCAATATGGGCTCTTCTGATGCACGATCTTGGCTCCGAAGCTCCCTGTTGGGTTAGCAAAGACTTTGTCAAATGTGTATCATAGTCTGAGGGCTTTCCTGCCCAATCCTACGTCCTTCACTATTTCATTTCACACATGTTAGTTTGGTCTACATCATAGTCAGAAGGCTTTCCTGGCCCTACCATTTCGCTATTCTTATACTTGTATTCTTATACAAGTATTACCCCCTTAAAACATCTCTTGCACTCCTAATTCTATCTTGGTATTCTGCTTCCCAAAGGACCCAAACTGATGCATTTATTGGTTGCAGGAACTGTCTTGAGCAAAGATATCAGAAAGCCCACTAAGATTTTGAAGGCACCATATTTGTTGCAAAATACACCCTAAGGCTGGCCAACAACAGGCTATGACTTGAACTCTGTTGAACTCCTAAAAAATATCAAGTTCCCAGAAACTTGATCCAAAATGAAGTGAGCGAAAATGGTTGTGCAATTTCTAAGTACAGAATCTTCCCTAATATCTCAGGCCATAAGGGAAATGAATACAGAATATTCTCCAAAGAACAGTATTGTAGGCTGCTAGATAGGCTAACTAAGGAATTAAATCTTCTCCCATTTTCATTATTCCAGATCAAAAAACTACATTTGTGCTAAAGATCAGTGCCTATTATCCTTTTTCTTTTTCTTTTTTGAAATCTGAGTTGCATTTATTTTCACAATATCAGTGCTAAATTCAAAATAGCAACTTCATTGAATCTAAGTGTTAAATGTTTGAAAAATAAAAGGCAATCTTAATTTTTTTAGGTTATGAGTAGGATCTGCAAAAAGAAGTGGGTTATTTAATCCACTTTCAAGGACACCAGGTCTCAACTAGCACTTAAGTGCCACGAGCAACCAAGGACAGCAAACAAGTGTCACTAAGAGTAATGCCCATACACATCGAAATACCTACTTATTTCTACTTAGGCAGCAGGTCTATTACATTAAACACTCAGTATAATGGAAGCTTATATCTCATGTGACAGAATTTCTAAATTAACTATACATCTATTAGAAATTTTCAACCCCTACTCCCCAAATATTTTAGCATACCTATTAAGTACTGCAGGTCATTTAGAAAAACAGAAATAAAACACATACCTAGTCTCTGCAATTAAAAGTTTTCATAACATGTAAACAGTGTTCAGATACAAATTCTGAAATTCTGAACTAAACATGTTTTTTTTCCAAATGTGGTTTATGTAATCAAGGTGCCTTAACCAAAGACAGGTCAAAGCTATAAAATCTGTACAAACTGACAGTAGTGTATATTCCAAACACAGACTTTCTTCCTATTATATGACAATATAACTCTTTTTTGAGTGAACATATATTTGAAGGCTTAAGGTGTAAGCAACCTTGTGAAGAAATTAATGTTCATTTAAAACTGTATCATCTCATAATAGGCCCCTGAATTTTCAAATTTACAAGAGAGAATACATTTATATCTTAAATTTCTAGGAAAGGCGCAGGCTTTATGTTAAAAAAAAAAGCAACAAAATTTTAAACCCACCAATTTACTGTAAAAGCCATTACTTTTATTAGAAACAAATAATGCTTTTCAAAATGTTGTCAATAGATCATAGTATAAATGTACATTTCATACAGTGTACTTCTCCCTTTAATCATATTCTGGTAGGAGGTGGAATATCTCTTGGTTATGGGAAGCAGAAGTATTTGATGGACTGTGTAAGCTGGTCTCCTTGTACACAAACCATGTATTTCCTCCCCAAAGTATCATATTCAGAAAGCCAAAGATCACAGATACATTTAGAGACCCTGTACTAATCACAGAGCCAAAATAACACATCACTCCCTGAGAATTACAGGGTGCAAGTTCATGGACAATATTGTGACCGGCAGCTATTTTAATATCCATAAGAGCTTCAGCCCAGGCTGACGAGCTCACCAGCCACAAGAAAATGACAACAAGAATAACAGCAACGTCAATCATAGGAAGTTTTTTATTACCCCCATATAGGTTTATGTAACCAACACAGAGCAGAAGAGCAGCAATGTTGTAGCAGGGGTCTCCAACCTGTGGCCCAGGATGGCTGTGAATGTGGCCCAACCCAAAATCATACATTTACTTAAACATGAGATTTTCTTGTGATTACATGTCACAATGTATTTAAGGTGTGTCCCAAGACAGCTCTTCCAGTGTGGCCCAGAGACTCCAAGAGGTTGGACACCCCCGTTGGAAGATAAAGGCTGCAAACCTAACACAGGATTGTGCAGAAGGGGAGTAATCTCCAGTAAGGACATGCTCCAAACTATACCACACACACTTACACTGGGAAGTGCCTAAAATGATACCTGATTCAACCTGAATGGATGACCAAAAAAAGCAAGTGTAGGAGAGGGAAGATGGCGACAGAGTAGGAGGGAGCTGATTTCACTTCCCCCTACACAAAGGAGGAAAAACTAGCTAATTCATGGAGGAACGGAGCAGACAGACAACAGTAGCGCAACGTATTTGAAAATAAGAATCCACAAAGCGGTAGCGGACACTGAAAAACCAGAAACCAGACGGTAAGAAGGAGATTTCAGGACACTAAGGTCCCGGGGAGCAACGCGGAGGTCCGGGGGTCTGGGAAGCCAGCGCTGGGTGCCCAGAGCCCGGCACCCAGAGCCGGACGTAGCTCGGCCGCAGACGCGCGGGGCTGCATCTCGCCCCCGGAGCTGGCCGTCGCTCAGACGCGCGGGGCTGCACTGCGCCCCTGGAGCCGGCGGTCGGTCACCGCGGGCGTTGCGCACTGACTACGGAAGTCGGAGTCGCCAGCTGCCGGAGAGTTGGGTTAGACAGACGCCAGGCTTGAATAGGAGGAATTTATCAAACAGAAGGGCTGAGGAATCTGCTGTGACGCCCTGAGACTGACTCCCAACCCAGCCAAGCCTGGGGGGAGGGCGCAGTGACTCCATCCCAGCGGCGCTGGGAGGGGAGACTTTGGGCCCAGATTCCCTGGGAAGGGAGGCATTTGGCGCCAACCTAAGCAAGTGGGCGCCGCTGTACCCCAGTGTCTGGAGGTAACCACCAACGGGAGAAGACATCAGAAGAGAGTCAAGACTTCCACGGGGAGGATATTGGGAAAGGAATCAGACTGGCAGCTAGGACAGTGCTTGGAAGGCAACCTGCGTGAAAGGCAGGA
>PVKM010011568.1:0-25191 GCA_004027735.1 Carollia perspicillata
TGCTTCTGTACATGACCCAACCGTGGATTGGACATGGAACCTAGGCAGGTGCCCTGACTGGAGATGAAACCTGCAACCCTTTGGTGTATAGGACACCTGGTTGGGACTGTAATAACTGTTCTAAGAAAAGGGATTATAATGTTGAGTCTGGGCTGTTTTTGGCTTTACAAGGACTGAAAATTCAAAAAAAATATGACTATATGGTACAAACGCTTAATATCACTGAGAATATGTAGTAGGTAAAAACCCAGTAGTAATAGTGCTGGTCATAATGTAAATCTGAATGTGACATGGTTGATGATTAGTTTTCATCCTCATCCCAGTCCCTGTTCTCACACAGAGCATCCTGGAGGCATAGAGGAAACCAGCGTGGGTGGGAAGTAGCAGTGACACAGCCCTGCCTAAGGAAGTAAGGGGCAGAGTGAAGGTCCCAGAGAGCCCTCATTTCTCCCAGCCTAATTTCTTTGGAGGAGGATGCCATAATAGGTAGTTACTATTTACTACCCAGAAGATTTGGAATCTCTGTTGCTCTTCTGAATATTTCAGGCAGCCCCAGGATCCAGAAACATCCCCATTGATACCACTAGTTGGTATGAACTGTAACCAGGACCGGGGCAATGTATAATCATACAGCTGAACCAGAAATCACACACTGCACCCGGAATGTGCAGACTGCCCACCTGGTTTTGTGAACACCCCACTGATGCTACCCATGTTTATACACTTGGAGTTTCCTCTATTTGATTCCAGTGAGCTTTTTACCTCTGTGGATGGCATTTCTCTTTCTACCTTATCATCCTGGAGCTCCTTCATCTTTATCTCCTTTTCACCTATTTCATGATAAAGCTCAGAGCCACTCAAACAAACACAGTTTGATCACTGCTAATTCCTAGTCAAAGCAACTCAATATCCAGCAGCAATCTGCTAAGTCATCTCATTAGCCCATCATAAATCCCAATAAAATCCAGAACAGAGTGTTTATAGTGTGCCACACATTATCCTAAGTGTTCTGTATGAATCGACTTATTTATTTTTCACAGTAACCTTATGAGCCCTTTCCTTTATCATTCTTATATTAAAATATGAGGGATGTAAGGTACAGAGAGGTTAACTGACTTGCCCAAGGTCACACAGCACAGTGTAGCTCAGTATGGAGTTCGACTCTGTATTGACCTGCAATCATAAAGACTCTCACATGCCATGCGGGGCTGTGTTTACACATTGTTCTAGAGGCAATAGGGAGCCACTGAAAGATTTTCAGAGAGAGAGGTATGAACAAGTTGAATACCTGTGAAATATGGAAGAGGCAAGATAGATAGAGGAGGGAAAAGCAATGGATGAGAAGTGACGGGAGGCTGAAGTTAGCTGCTTTTTGTTCTTTTGAATAAAAACTGTGACTCCCTTTCTTCTTAAGTGTACACCTGTATCTTCCGAATGTATACTTAACCTTTCTTGCAGAGATGTTTTGTGATTCAAAGTATACAAGAATTGCCTTTCGAATGTTTGGCATCCACTTTCTGTTGTGTGTTCGCTTTGAGTATAAGAGCCGCCCTTTCCAATGGATTCCCAAATATATTCTGGAACAGTTGTGTGTTGGAGATTTTAGCTTTATTCAAAATAAAAGAGAATCTTTAAAGATAAATATTCTAAGAACTGAGGTGTGACAGCTCTCTGCTTTTGGTTGCTGGTCATTCTTTCTTATGTCCTCCTGGATTAAGAGTTCACATAAACAAAAAAGTCATGTTTGCAAGTTTGAGATCTTATTTCAACAACAACTGTAAACATATTTAAGGGTAATAATATCAGAAAATCATTTCCACATTGTAAGTTTAGTATTAATTTGCTAATATTAGTAGTAGTAGTAGTAATAATAGTAGTAGTAGAATTCATGCTATTGGTAGTATTAGCCTTGTTATTAATCAGCACATTTTTAAAAAGAGAAAAGATTGAGATTACAAGCAGTTGAGTGAGCAGCTCACAACCATGAAAGAAGACACTGACATAACTAGGTTAAAAATTGAGGAACAGAAGCCCGACTCTTGTTCTCTATGTGTTAAACAATGGATTCTCATAAAAGAACTCTTAATCATTGCCTGCATGTCGACATCCTCAAAAATACCATTACTTGCAAAACAACTTCCATGTGTTTGCACATAGCTGTTCATCCAAATGGTAAGGCTTTACCATTTTCCTTTTAGCTTTAAGTTCCCATAATCTGTTACTTCATTCATCCACGAAGCAGGTGTTTCTGAATCCTGTGTGCTGTTTTGGGCACTGTGCTAAGTACTGGAAATGAGAGTGAGTAAGTCGCTGTCCCTCCCACAAAGAAGCCCAAACTTTCAGTGTTTGTTTCACATGATATGTTTCTCAGTTCCCATTTCCTTACTGCTATCCCTTCAAAAGTAGCCCAACAAGATTATGACAACTGACCCACTTCATTCATTTATTTACTCGATCACTTATTTAGTAGATATCTATGGACATGCTCATTACATGCTATGTAGATAAAGTGATGAATGAGACAAATATTCATGTACCTCACATTTAGTAGCAAAACATACAGATTTAAAAGAACAAATAAAATAATCACATACTATAATAAACACTATGAAAGACAATATAAGATAGATAATAATGGGGGAGGGACCGACTTTTAGAGGGGATGGCTAGTAAAAGTCCCTTTGGGGAGGTAACATCTATTCTGAAATTGGAAAAACGAGATGGACCTACCAATGTGAAAAAGTGCAAAAATCATTTGAGTAAAAAAAAAAAGCAGTGCATAATGAGCTCGAAGCAGAAAAGAGCTAGGAGGTTTCCTAAGCAGAGAAGAGACAGTCTGATTTGGGTTTTAGGACTCTAATTTTGGCTGCTGCAATAAAATAGATGGGAAGAGGGCAAGAATAAAAACTGGGGAAATTTTGCAGAGTTAGGAGATGGTGGTGATAGCCTCAGTGAAAGATGATGGTTATGGTGTTGGCCACGGAGAGGGAGAGGAGCTGGAAGAGGCAAGAGGGATATTGGAGGTAGAATCAGTAGGACTTGTGGATGATTGAAAATGGCAGGAAGCTGAAATTAGCAATCTAGAATAATTTCCAAGTTTCTGGCTTGGAAAATTGGATGATCACTGTTGTCTTTGACTGAGATGGGGAATTCTGGGTATTGGGAGGCAGGTTTTGGTGAGAGAAAAGAGAAATTGAATACAAAGGAAGAAAACATCATAAAAGCATTCTTCATATTCATAATTTAGAAATTTAATATTATATACATATATACAGAAATAGGTAGAGCAGGGTCATGGGAAAGATATTTTTTGATGTCCCTCTAAAAGTAGGATGCTTGTGTATAGCAGCAAAATAAGTGTCTGGTACTCTGGGATAACATCATCACAGACAATCTTGGTTGAAATGGTATTGATTCCAAATACCCTGATGTTTAAATCTCCTCTGTTACAGACGTGCCAAAGGATTGCATAGCCTCTGTTGGAACAGGCATGGTTACAGAAAGTGGAAGGTACAATAATAGCTAATTCTTACAAGGCACTTAATATGCGCCAGGAATTCTTGTAAGGAGTTAACAAAAACAAGATCTACTTGTCAGACATTTCTTGTAATACTCAGGAGGAATCTGTTTCCCAGTCTGCTCATTTAAAATGTAATCTTTCGGCCACCCCAAAACATTGTGCCTAGAGAGTATATTAACAAGGGGACTTGCAGGGTTTTGAAGGTTTCCTTATCCTTATCCTGGCTCACTCCCCCTCTTACGACTGCAGAGTGTTTTCTCATTGGTCAGGGACAGGGTGGGACAAGATGGCTTTCGAATTTCTCTCCAGCTCTAAATTTCGACAGTTCCAAAAATTCATATCTTCACTTTTAAATAGACAAAGAAATATGTATAAACTATGAGAAGATGAAACTTGTGAAGGAATAAAAAAGATCCAATCTGACATTTCCTATGTATGAAATTTTATATTTAGGTTTTATAACAATTCATGGAATTTCTAGTCTTTTCAAAGAACAGAAGTGTCATTTATTTTTGTGCTACTTCTGATTTTTTTTTTTTTGCCGAAATCCAGGTTGAATATACTGTCTACTGTTATAGGAAATATTTATTTTTCAGGGATCCCTGTCATCAATACCTTGCTGAGTTCTGAGAAAAGTTTATCTCTACAGACAAAAATGTACATTTTTCATACCTGTTTCAGGTACCATGCCCTAGTCGAGTGTTACCCCGGGAGAACCACTGATGGAGAAGGGAGAAGATAAAAAGTAGCCAGGACATCACAGCATAATGATAAGAAAAACAAGTGCTCTCCACTTCCCTGCTCATCAAGAACAAAGGAGACATATGATAAATAATGCCCACAAAGATACCCTGGTGTCTGGAAAACTAACATGGGAACCACAGACTAATACCACGATTTATGACACTAATAAGAAATCTGAAAGGTACTATAACAATAACTGCACAAGGCCCTCTCTCTCTACACCATTTGCTGGGGGTAAGGGCACACGTAATGGATCTTCAAACTCAGTTCTCATTGGCCCAGAGCCAGGTGAAACTGAGCATGCAGATGGTTCTTTTCATCATGGATCAATGGAGTGGAACTAACAGTAACATGTTTCCCTTTTCACTTTACTGCCAGGGCCCTCAAGGCCCAGCTCTGACTAGCAGGCCACCTCAGGTGCCTGAGAGCACTTATGCCTTTCATCCCGATAGCCCTATTTCATGTGTGATTATTTTGCAGTTGATACTGACTACCCCTTAACCGGCGTGATGCATTAATGGACAGTGTCCATTTCGTCTGGAAGAAGCAATGAGTGGTGTTCTCATGAGCCTGCGAGTTCATGTTCCTACCAACTGAGTGGAATGTTTGCCAGGAGGTAGTTGTATTTGGTCCCATGTTGGTTTATGCCAATTGGATTATAGTCCTTATTATAATGCAAATTTTAATGAAATAGTCTATAAACTTTGAAATATTAGCACAAAAAGAAATAGAATCATCTCTATGAAAACAGAGTTGTATGCTTTAGTTGAATAATGCTCAGTTGCTAAAAATAATAATGTGGAATTAGGCCTGAGAGAGGCAAGTGGAAAAAGTTGGGGGAAAAACAGGTTATCTAGAAGGATTCCACATTCTGGCTGCTTCGACAATATCTTTAAGTTCTCCCTTCATTTTAAGGAAACCAAAACTTGAAATTGCAGACAGTAGTGAATTATGAATGTAGTCAATATTCAAAGAAAATATTTCTTAATCTTATATCCAAATATTGGTGACTGTATATTAGTATATTCAAGGTAAATGGAATGATTCAAATGTATATCTTTTATTTGTCATTTCCTTCTTTAACCAAGTTTTTAATGAACCAACTACGACATCAGATAAGAGAACATATATTTTAAGAATCAATTTTAATGAATTTGTGAGTGGGAGGAATATCCATGTAAAATATATAGAAAGGAATAAAAATTAATACATAAATGCTTAATGAGTCTAATACCATTATTTCAGTTTTACCAAATATCCTGGTAATAAGGTGGTGAGATAGGTATGTAAGACACATGCTCACTTACTTTGGGATTGCTTTGGAGTGAACCGTCTTGTTATAGCTAACGCAAGGGCATGTAGCATGCGCATGATGATAACACAGGCTCAGAGCTGCATCCTCAGATGTGCTGGGAGACTGTTTTCAGCAGGTTGCTATGGTACTGGAAAGATCTTGGTCTTTAAAGTCAGCCAGACCTAAGTGTCAGGGCCCATTGCTGGTTAGCACTTTTGGGAGCCTTGGTTTCCTCACCTGTAAAATGGGACTAATAATTCTTCTGTCACAGACCCGCAAAGAGGATTAAGTGTAATAATTTATAGACAAGTATCTGTCATGCTAGCAGTCATCAGGCATTCAGTAAAGAGGACCCTTTGTCCTGGTTTTTCCAAATGCAAAAATTAGCATTTGTGATTATTGAATAGATATACAAACCTCCAGTATTTCACATTGTTGCTCCCGCTATTGTTTTGACATCAGAGCTTGCATTTGTATATTCTAGACACACAAACATTACACTAAAGAAATGCATCAGATCTTGACCCTTTAGTACATCACAATATTAAAATTTATAGCTCTTCAGAATGACATAAAGATCTCTCTTTACAACTGTTGCTTTTGATTCACTCCCATGGTGTTGCCATCTCTTAGCTTATCAACCAGTTCAGACGAGAAATGGCGAAGGAATCTCTGAGTCTACATGGATAATGTGGTAAACAGAGGCACAAGTTTCCTTTCAGGGTTTAGGCTCTGCCTGAGTACTGGGCAATATTTCAATGCTTTGACCTTTAAATTTCTCTAAATTCCACCCTTACCCATCACCTTCTATAAGATGAGTTTGGACTTGTTGTTAAAGAGGAGAAACCACGTTGTAAAAGGGCCCGTAGATGGTGTTAGGCGGGCCACGTTGTTCTCAGGACTGCCGCCGTGAATCTAGGCCAGTATACTGCTTCGAGTAGTTGACAAATTCCACTGTTGCTTTCTTTTTTATTTTTCCCCATGAAGTTTAAAATAAACAATTAACCTATTTCTAACACAGTGTTTGGTATTGATTTAATTTAGCATGTGTTATTCATCTGCATGCCTCACAACGGTTGCTTAATTGTCTAAATCTTCCCGTGTAGAGTGCTGCCTATGGAATCTCTTTGCACAGAACACTCTTAGCAGAGTGTGGCTCACTATTTCCATAACATCTGTCTTTTCTACTACAGAGCAGATTAACAATTATGCTTCTTTTAAAGGTGTGTGCGTGTGTGCGGGCGTGCTCGTGCATGAGTGTGTGTATATGTGTTTTTAGAGGAGGCTGGGCGAGATATTTACCCCTGGTGCAATTCGCTTTCTAGTACAATAGGTCAGTCCTATCACCAGGTCAGAGATTCTGCTGGTACCCATAATGCAGCTGGCAGGCTTGCCCTTTCGCCTCTGTATGCTACAGAGTGCCACATGATTTCCATTAAACATGATTGTCTGTGAAGGAGACAACATATGCGACCCCCTCCTCTTACTACCACTCCCCGTGTGACACACACACGCACACAGGCACACAAAGCTTCTTTCAATTGTGTTAAGCAGTAAAGCAGAAGGATTTTTTAAATTAGTGTTTTGTTTTGGCAATGGTTGCCGATGTGTTCATGTAATACAGTTTTAATCAAATCCCCAAGCTGAAGACCTTTCAGCGTATCTTAGGCTGCACCGTGCAGGGCTTATTCCACTTGAAGTGGCCACCAGGGAGGTACAATTAGCTGTTCCCATGGAGAAGTTTGTTATAGTAATAAATAATAAGTAGCATAGGTAGCGATGGAATCAATTAAAGATATTTTTGACCATCTAATGGTTTATGGGAATGCTAAATAATTGACAACAGCAAGTTTTTGGCTATGTTTTCTATCTGCATGTCTCCTTGTAACTAAACATTGACCATGCACATAGGACAGGGGCTGCGGTCACTACTTCTTCTGTCTTAAAGCCACACTGTCAAGGGTACTATATGAAAGGCAGCTGCAGCCCTTGCATAACCAAGCTGATTTTGAGAGGGTTAAAACTCTGCTGTAAATATTTGCTGCAGGCAGAAATCTAACATATGAAGCAGGAGAACAAATTGTGTTATCAGTTTAAAAAACAATCTGTTTCGCCATTCATTCATTTATTTTTTTAACCCATGTGAAACAGAACAATAGGAGTTGACTCGCTGAGAGGGCTTTTTGCTTTGTCTCTAGGTTCCGACAGCTCTGATGTTCAAATGGAAATTTTGGCGAGTGGGACATAGGTAAAGTGCTCTAAATGCTTTTGGCATCTTGACAGAGGAAAAATCAAAACGGTCAGGCTACCTTGGTCTGAAATTGGTAAGTATGTGCTCACGAGTTGCTTTATGAATAAAATCTCAGAAGGAAATAGGATGGATAGGTGTATCGTGTGTATTCGAGGGTGAACTGACATGCCACCCACCACCTAAAGCAGGTCAGTGATCCGTGAGCTTAGCAAGATTTACATGAAAAGACACGATAATTTCCTCAGAGTTATTGGATGCGTGACATATGGTCTCAGTGCCAATGTGGATATCAACGGGGACTCATCACACCTAAAATTTGGGCTAAAGAAAGCTGGAATCACAGTTTTCATCATTTGATTATGAAAAGTAGTTCTAGCTGATGTTCTGTTTTACAAATGTTATTACAAATGTAAAAACCTACTCTGTGGATTGTTTACCTTAATGCAAAATACTTTCCCTCTTTCCTGGGGATCTCTCTAAAGTCAACGTGAGTGATGCATTATATACGAGAAATAGGAACTGCCTCTTTGGGCTGTGAGGCGTGAACATTTTTTACCTCAAATAAAATGTGTTTAATATAATAGTACCTTTTACTTTAGTAGGAATTGGCAAACTACAGACCATGGGCTAAATCTGGCCCATTGTTTTTATAAATAAAGTTTTATTGAAGCACAGTGACATCCACTCATTGACCTGTTGTCTATGGCTGCTTTCATTATGTAATGGAAGAATTGAGTAGTGGCAACAGAGGGTACATTGTATGACTCTTCCCACAATAGCTGAAAATATTTATTATCTGGCCCTTTACAGAAATGTTTGCCAACCCCTGACTTATAGGATTCTATAATGCGATGATTCACCTGTTATGCTTAGCATATTCCTTTCAGAAACATTGTTTGTCTCATTCTTCCCAGTCCCTATTTGCCAGACCTGAAGACTAGAATGCAAGAAATCTGAGGATGATCAGATGATCAAATAGGATAGTAAAATAATTCATAGTTTTTCTTTGACAACAGTTATTGAGCAAGAGCATCAGCAGTTCTTAAACAGAGTGACATGGCCAACAGAGAGATGCATCCCGTCGTAAGGATTTGGCCAGTTGCCCCCAACTTAGCAGCTGGGTCACAGGGGATGAAGCACTTGGAAGTTTATCAGGATGGTGAAGAAATACAAAGGACAAGAGTAGATGTAAAAGTAGGAGCAAAATTAAAGAGTAACAAAAGTACTTTGACTCTAAAATTCAGAGCGAGTGAAAAAAATATACAGGAACATACAAAAGGCTTTAAAGTAACTGCTTGAAGGTTGGAGGAGTGCTTGGAATTACTTTCCATTGATGATGGCTCCTTCCTGGTCATCTGTAGAGGGTGAACAAATTCTGCATTTCCACAGTAGCTGTAGTCTGTAGAAAAGCAGGGGCTGGTCTCTTTCTCCTTTGCCACATACAGGATGAGCTGCAGCAAGCTAGTAAAACATGATAAGCATATAAGACATAGAAAGGTGGTCTTTCTTTGTTCCGAGTCAGGAAATCATGCAACTCCCACCCACACAGTTTGAACACGTTGACACTAACTGTGTTTCCTTTGAGTGTCTAGTCCCAGAGTGAAGAAGGAGGGTATGCAGTCTACCATTGTCTCATTTGACAACTTATACATTTTTTTCTAAGTAGGAATTAGTAAAGGTAATCTGGTGTTAAGATTCCTCCATTCACAAGAGAAGGATAGTTTTATTGGTACTGTTTTTTTTTTAAAGTTATGTGATAAACAGAGAAAAAAGAATCAAGTGAAGAGAAAGGATTGCGTGCCTTGAAGCTGTCTTTCTGTAGATGTAAAAGGCTGAAGACACCTGATCTCCATGCTCCAGCCTCTTGGCACTCCTTGTAGTCCTGCAGGGTCACCACCCCCTCTTCCCTCCACCCCAGCCTTCTCTCCCCATTTTGCCCAAATGACTCCTTCTTCTTCTTTATTGTTTAGCCTCAGATTATTTCTTCCTGGATACCTTCTTTGACTGACCAGACAGATAAGGGTCTCCTTGTTAACTTGACCCCATCATGCCTTGGGCTTCTTATTGTATAACATGTCTTATGTCCTTATAATCATTAATGTATTTTTCTTCTCTACATCAAGCTGTAACAGGGATTATTCCCTGCTGGTTTCACCATGATGATGTGATGGTTAACCAACTTTGGAGAGTGGATCTTTCATTTAAGGACCAAGGAATCTGAGGAGAAATGTTATGAATTCGTGTTCTTCTCAGTTGGGTAACATTTAGAGTTTTGTGATGGGCTTGGCGACAGTTATAGGGCTAACGTTTATTGACCATCATCTTTGTGCAGCCATTGTACTTTGACTTCAAGTGCATTATCTCATTTAAGCATCTCAACAAGCCTATGTGACATAATGGGGACCCCATAAATGCAGCAGTAAGGAAACGGTCCAGAGAGATTAAGTGACTATCTCAGGGTCATGTTTCAGGGTATAGAAGAGCCAAAGTTTGAACCCAAGCCTAACAGTTTATACAGTCCAGCTTTTCTCACTGCCCCATGCTACATTCCGTAAATGGCTTTTCCTAGATATGTCAGAGAAGGACTACAATTTTTCTTGTGTTTTCCCTCTTTTCTTCCTCCTCTTTCTTGTGCCTCTGTTTTTATTTCTTTGTTTCTCTTCTATTGACAAAACCTAAGATCTCTCAAAAGTATCTGTAAGTATATTTTTATCCCGACTGTGACCCAGAAGTTGTTCACCTTTGCTCTATTTGCTTGCAATAGGAGATCTACTTGTCCTTCCACTCCCCAGTCAAGAGCATGCATTCCCAGCCATCTAAATGCCTGCAAACTTGTAATTAGGTTTTGTATAAGCATTAAGGGTTTCATTTTCCTTTTACAAAAGGGTGTTAAGTGAGATTTGGGTGGGAATTTTGGCACATCCAATCTTTATGTTTTCAAATGACTTATTAAAAAGCAACAACCCACACACTTTTTATATAACACAAGGAAGCAATGCAGTTTTCCAAAGTCATCATCCCTACCTACTGTTCTATAAAGTTAGTGGAAGATTAGATAAATTATTAATCCAAGGAATCAAAATGGGAGAAATAAAATAGGTAGTCAATTGAAGTTGTTTTGCACTTATTCTCTAAAGAACTCAGAGATATGTCTGTCAAGTAACCCTTTTGAGGCCTTTCCATGAACCAATGTTTAATCTTCAAAATTAAAGCCTGAAGAACAAAAAAATTATTGTTTATCAAAATAAGCTTGAAGTTAAAATTACCTTTGAATGTGATATTTAATTTTTGAGAACCCGTGCCACCTACTAATTCATGTCTACTATTATTCTGTTAATATAATAAAGATAGAGCCTCCTAAATGAATAAAGCATGGATTTTTATCCTTTCGGATGCTGTTTTCTCCTATATTTCCATATTCTTTCAGTCTCTTTACATGTGCCAGCAGGTTTGTAGGGCTCAAATAATCTTCTAATTCTGAACAGTCACTCGGTCAGCTGAGAGCCCTGTGTTCCTCATTCCCTCTGCAGTCTGTTCCCATGTCCTAGTTCAGGCTTCTCTACGACCTGCCCTGTGCCTGTCTCTCCTCAGCTTTATCTTGTGTGGTCCCCCTTTCATGTTATCATCCAGTAACACAAACAAAGACGAACAGCTCAGATTGTTCTATTTTATGCCTTTTTTACATGCCGTTCCTTTTTGCTTTCGTTTTTTAACCAAAACCCATTCTCTCCCCTTAGTTATTCTTTAAAACCATGCTTAGGCATTATTTCTCTTTATGAAGCCTGTCCTAATGCCTTACTGCAGATAAAAGTAATTATTCCTTCCTCTAAGCTACTTCAGCACCTCATTCACATTTCACATGTTACATGGATCATACAGTCCAGAAATAATTAGTTAAATGTCTATCTATCCCAGGGCCAAGTACCATGACCTGTCTTTATCCCTAGCACCTAACTTGGGAGCCGGCGTATATCTCCTTTATTTAGTCTTCCTACATCCTGTACGTGTGGAACTGAACTGATAGATAAAAGCAAAATTCCGTGGTTCTTGGGAGATAAAACACAAAGCATGGAACTTCTGACCTGCCAAGATATTTTAAAACCTCAATACAGTTTGTCACTAGGTCTCTTTGAGTTGTTCTTGTGAGTTCCCATAAAGTTGACTGTTGGCCTGAGATTGTTGAAGGTGATGATTCAGACAGAGTGAGGTTTAATTTTTTAATTGGCTGAATTTCATTAGATTCATCAACATTTTAGGGCAATAGTTGAAATTTACTTATATTAAAAAAATAGCCAGATATAATCTAGTATCTGCAAAACCAACAATTGCACACAAGTCCCTCCTTCTAGTGAGTCACTTGAATGCAAAATCAACTGTAATTCAAGAAACCAAAAACACTGAGGGGTGAGTTTTGTCAGACTGGACCAACCTGTTTCACCTGTGTTATGGACAAAGAAACAACTGGTGAGGTCCCAGGGTACAAGGAATTCTACTGAGGTAAGAGGAGCATTCTGTGTCTCCCCCTGCTGGTTGGTGGAATGACTAAGTGGAACAACCCCCAAGAGTCTAAATGGTCATGACCTCACAGCTTTGTATCATCTGGTCAGCTTAATAAGGGTGGTTGATCAGAGTTCACATCAGGATATTTAATTTCATCCCCAGCTTTCTAACTCCAGTTAATTAGCATTCTGCATTTCTTAACAATTCTAACTTCACATCCCATTGAAATAAACCATTAAGAAACCCGCTTCTCGCATATTTTAATTCCAGGCTATAACTACATTTTGATTAGATTAAAATTGTTTTATAAAGGTTGTGTTTGAAAATAATCTGGAGTGTTACCACAAGGGATACCATTTCCTCTAGTCTTCAAAGGATTGTTTTAGTCCACTAGTAAATTGGGAAATATGAAAAAAAACAATTCTTATAAAACACCATACTAAAGTAAATCTAAGAAAATGTGGACGGAAAAGATTTGCCCAAATATGTTTGTATATTCTATTACCTTTATTTGGTAATTATATATCTGTCAGACTCAAATTCTGAAAGAATTTGAAAAGCCTTTTTATTGTGAGTATTTAAGTGCGCATTCATGACAAGAGCTGAGACAACTAAGATTCCACAAAGAAGATATTGTATGATAGATGGTTTACAAGCAAGAAAATGCTCTTATTCGGTGGCAACAGCTAAGCATTTGAGAAAAAGGTAGACATGCACAGGCCTGCTTTTTAATGGTATCATTCTAGTTGCTTGATTGAGAACAGAAAGAGAACAGGAGTGAACAGAAGTGAACTCATTAGACCATTGTAATAATCAAGGTCAGATTGGTAGTAGCAAAAATGAAAGAAAATGATTGGATTACACGTATATTCTGAAGAAAGAGTCAACAAGATCTAGCCGATTGATCAGTAAGGTATGGTGGGAAGGAGAAGAATCGAGTAGGACCCTGAGATTTTGTGCTTTAGCAAACAGAAGAGTGTGGGAGGAACAGGTGGTCTGATCAGGAGCTACATTTTTGATGTGTCAAATTTGACATGGTTATTAGGTATTTAAGGGGAAATCCGAGAAGGCCCTGGAGAGGCCTAGCTGAAGACAGAAATTTGTAAGTTATCAGATCCTATTAGATGAGATCCCTGAGGCAATCGGAGGAGAGTGTTAAAGGCTGAACTTCGAGGCACTCCAACATTCCAGGGTTGGATAGACCAGAATCATCCACCAAAGGATACAGAGAATAAGTGGCTAGTGAGGTAGATTTAAAACCAGGTGGAAGCTAAGAAGAAGAAATGATTCAAGAAGGGAAGGGTCAAAGGTAACAAATGTTGCTGACTCAGTAAAGCAAGGATTGAGATTTAGAACATGGAGGTCACTGAGGACCTTGACAAGAGCTTTGTTTCTGTCAAGTGGTGAGGATGAAACCTAGCTAGAGGGGCTCAAAGAGAATGTGAAGAGAGGAGTCCGGGGTAATGAGTGCAGATCCTTGTTTTGTGGCAGACAGGAGGGGAGCAATAAGATACTGGCTGGAGTGGGACGTAGCTTAAGAGATGCTTTTCTTCTTTAGATATTTATATGCTGAAGAGAAAGTTTTTGTAGACAGGAGTTGTTATAAGAGAGAGATGGGAGATTTCTAGACCAATTTTCTTGAATAGACAAAAGTGCATTGGATCCAGTGGTCAAGGGAAAGGATTGGCCTTTCCTGGCCAAGGTGATGCTCATCAGTAGCAGGGAAGATGGCAGGGTTACAAGACCCAGATCCTGGTAGGCAGTGGGTATGGGTGTGAGAACTTGGGGAGCATTTCATCTGATTACCTCTGTTTTCTCAGTAAGATGAGAGGAAGAACAAAGAAGGAACTGTTGGTTATTTGAGGAGAGGGTGAAAAACACAAAACAATCACCTAGAAAAGCAGGCGAGTGAAAGACTGAGGAAACGGAGTATGATTGTCCAGCCACATTAAGGGCTCTCTTGTGGAGAGTGAGCACGTATTTAAAGTGAGGCAAGTCAGCAGTCCTGTGTTTATTTCCAGCTTCATTTAGTTTCACGGGTGCAGGTGAGGATAAGAGGAGAGTTGGATTTGACTAGAGTTGCAGTTTTCAAGTGAGTAGGCAAGAGGGAGGGAGGGAGGGAGAGGGAGAGATGGTGGGGGGACAAGGGAATTGAGGGAATATGCTAAGAAATGATTCTACTAATTTGCTGCAGAATTTTACCTGGATAAGAAGTGAAGTGAGGTTATAAAGAGCTAAAAGGCAGTTTCAAAGGTAGGATCAATGGGTTGTAGATGCCTGTGCTAAGTTGAAGTATTAGAGGGTGTAAGCTGGAAAAATTGAAGATGATGAACCGAGAGGGGTGAATTAAGAAGAGGTTACAAATTTTAATAACTACAAGGTCTAAGTCATGCCTGCCTGACATGACTGAGGGAGGGGCTGGCTGAAATAATGCAAGGAAAAGTTCAAGGAACTTAAAGGAAATTGAAAATAAATAAATAAACAAACAAACAAAAACAGGGTTTTGGAATTATCATCTGCTCAGATATCGAAAATACTGTGAATTATCATGAAAGTAGTTTTTCAGTTAATGACACTGTGTCAGGAATTAAAACACTCACAACATTGGAAGGGGATGACCTGGTAGCCCACAGTTGCTTAGAGAAAGAAGGGACAATCTGCAGTGTAATGTGATGACAAGGGACTGAGGGCTGGAGAGTGTTGGGAGGTAGCAAAAGGATTAAAGAGGTTGCCCACTTTGCAACCAACCTTGTGGTTATAAAAGGGTTGAGAAAGAAAAGCGTGTAGGGGGAATGGTGCCCCTAGGAGAGCACCTGGTTTAAGTTTGAAAAGCAAAATACATAAGAAAAGATTGAGGATGTTGGAGATTGTGTGTGATTTGTTCCAAAGGGCACTGTGGAAAGGGTTCTGGTGATTGAGAAAAATTAAGAGCGGTGTTTAGAAAAGCAATTTCATAGATTTGCATGAGGATTAGAATCTTGGGATCCATATTACAGCTAAAATAAATTTGAAGTTAAATTTGAAGTTTAAATGAACAGTGGTTGCTTCTTTGTACTTGTAACCAACCGCCACCTCACCACCCCTCATCCCTGTTCCCTGACATCCACTGATGTGTTCACCTGGGTAGTTTCCTCATTTTGAGAATATTATTAAAATGGATTCGTACACTTTGCAGCCTTTTGTGATCCACATTTCTTGCTAAGCACAAGGCCCTTAAAGTCCATCCAGGTTGTTGCATGTTCCAACCACTCATTACTTTTTATGACTGAATAGTAGTCCATTGTATTGATATGCCAAAGGTTGTCCAACCATTTGCTCCCCTAAGGGTATTTGAATTGTGTCTGAAATGTTTATGTCTTCCAAAAATTCACTTGTTGAGGCCCTAATATAGGTGATGATATCTGGTGGTGGCATCTTTGATGTAGAAGAAGTCAGGTAGGTGATTCACTGAAGCCGAGTAAGACAAGTTGTTTTCAGTACTTTGCTCTTACCAATAAAGTAGCTATGAACATTTGGCATACAGGAATGCATCTATCTCCTTGAAGTTAGCTTTCTTCCAAGCTTCCTTGAAATCGTAGGTTTAGTGTTCTTGCTGTATTCTTTTGCTTGACTCAAAATAAATAAATCCATAACTATTACAATTGTAAAAATTCATCCACAGAATAAATCCTGTTCATTCTGTGGATGAAACTGTTCATCCACAAAAACAACATTGAGACACACCCTGTAGAATGAAACGCACATGAGTATGGATGCCTCCTGCACACGTAACACTGAGTGAATAAAGCCAGTCACAAAAGTTCGATTTTTTAAAAAATATAGAGTACAAACAAGCAAAGTTAATTGAAATGGTCAGAAGTCGACATAGTGATTATCCTTGAGGAGAGATCACTGACATGTGATCTGGTTGATGGTCTCAGCAGTCTGTCAGTGAAAGGTCGTGGAGCTGCATACCTGTGAGAGATGTACTTTTCTGAATGTACAACTACCCCAGTAAAGTCCAGGAAACAAACGTCAGCATAAGATTCAAGGGCTTTTCAAATATGGTCCTTCGGTTTGTGGCTGGAATCCACGATTCCATTTAAAGTTGCAATCATCAATGATATGTTATTTTCTAATGCTCCCTGAGAGAAAAGGGGAGAGAAGTGTTTCAAGCTGGGTGGCTTGAACAAACTCTCACTAATTTACTTATAGTGGTAGCATTGATTTCATCTATAATTCCTTTTTTCCCCTGTAATCGCTCTCACTGTCAAAATCCAACGTGAGAACAACGGAATGGGTAAGTGGAATTTTTATTTATTAAAAGGGCAACATCTTAGAAATGAAATTACAATTTAGTTGGGATAAATTGTCTTATAACTTCATTTTTTTACATTAAAGCTATAATTGAGGGGCATTATATGCTGTTTATCACTGCAATAAAAATGTAGTCAGAATGAACTTCTCGAGGCTGTTAAACTGCCTCTTATTAGCATTGAAACTATACTCACAGCCCATTATCTTGGGCTATATTTTTTGGTATAAGGGAATTGCTATCAAAGTGTACTTAATCTGAAAGGAATTGGATTATAATTGGAGTCTCTGTGAAAGGGGAGTGAAAATTATTCGGTACTGTCACAAGGTAGCAAGGCACTGTTGGCACAGTAAGAGAGTGCAGCGGTGACATTGGAAGAGTATATACCTTATCATCATTGGATGTCAAATCATGCTCTGCATTTTTGCTCCTAATCAATCTGTATAACAAAAGAGAGAAAAATTTATTTATCTATTCATCTGATAGGCCTGGTTTTTCAAAGAGCACTGCAGAGTTTTTGTTGTGTTCTATCACCCAGCCGTACATGTCCCTTGGTTGTTCTTCACAAGCAGTGTTGGGGTCTGAGAGTAAGAATGTTTGCATCTGGAACACAGTAGGTGTGGCATAAATGTCAGTTAAGTTAAATCAAGTCACCAAGAGGGCTGAGTAAAGGGAGACAGAATGTTCTCTCTAAGAGATTATTTCAAAAGTAGGAAAATAATGAATGTAGGATGATTTTTATCATTTTTATATTATGATATGTAGCCTAATTATTGTTAATCATGGAGGTCAAGATAAAAAAATAAATAAACACTGTCACATAATCTAGGTCAGAGGCTGGCAACTTTTTCTGTAAAGGGCCAGATCAAAAAATATTTCAGCTTTGTAGATCACACAGTTGTTGTCATAAGTACCCAACTCTGCCACTGTGGCAGGAAAGCCTCCATGAATGTAGCTGTGTTTCAAATGAAACTATAAAAACAGACAGCAGGCTGGATTTGGCCTGTGGGCCACAGTTTGCAGACCCCAAACTAGATGATTGTCTGGTAACTTTGTGATTGTAAACAGAAAAACAAACCAGCAAACCCGTGCACAGAACCCATGGTCATACAGATGCAGATGGCCATGCAGATGCAAAATATGGTTATGCTATAATGGTATTTATCACATTATATTAAAAGCAATCATTTATTTTAATTATAATATACAAATAACACTTATTGGTATCATAAGAAATAAATAGCACTCTATTCTTTTCTCTTTGGAGATATGGAAATACAAGCATCTCCTACTCTTAAGTAGAAGCAGTATGATTTCTAAGCAAAGAAGGAATTTAAAAGTTCCTTCTTTTGTGTGTGTGTTTGCATGTGTGTGAAGCGTTGACTGAAATGCATGGCTCTACGTGTGAGTGTTCACCAACTTGCCATTGCTTTCCCAAAGTCTAAATAAGGCAAACAAAGTGGGTTTAACTCTCTCATGACTTATGAACAATTTATTGCATTACAAAACCCCCAGTGTGATAGGATCGTACCTGAACTTGAAGCATTGGAGAAATCCAGAGATGACGAGAGGATCCTTCTTCCACCAGGGAGAGACACTGGAAGTCTCATTGCTGACCCACGGGCTGGGATTGAAAGTTCATTCAGAAATAAGCCATTAAGCCTCTATTTGTGCCACCAGTTTGTGAATGGCTCCAGTTACCTTACAGCCAGCTATTTGATCTGGTCAATTGCCAGAATCCTCATTTGCAGAAGTGCGATAATATCCCCACTCTCCAGGGTTGATGTGAGGATTACATGAGATGGAATACAGGAAAGTGCTTGGTATACTCAACCAAGAGCAATTCTGTAGCTCATGTGTTTGCCCAGTTCTTTATTCAGCTGGGGCTGCTTCTTTTGTTTATGACGAAGACTAGGCGAATTGTAGGCTCTAGTAAACAATCACTAACTTATTTTCCTAACTTCCCATTTGTATGCCCCTTTGCAATCTAACAGACTGCCACCGGAACACCAAACCTGAAATGAGGTGCCATGACATCTTCACATCCCTTAGTGTCACGAGCAAGCTAGGGCAGCAGTTGCAGCGAATTTCCCAATATTCATATTTCTGACTTTTAACACCATTGGAACATACAGCAGAATTCAAGTACAGCTTCTTCGAGGTCAAAATGCGAGTATTTTTTTCATATCTCAGTGTGTGGAATAACCTTTAGATGCAAAGTTAGCACAGCAAACATCGGCAGGATGGAAGCAGCTCAGAGCAGAGTGCCTAAAAATAAATATAAGTTCATATGCTACAAAAATATAGTTACACATTAAAATAAAAAACAGCTTTTAGGCTTACAGATCCATGAGACCTCACTATTGTCTTTGATCCCATGAATATAATCCATTGGAAGACACTAAATATAAGTGTATGTATTGTATCTAAATTATTTAGATAAATATATCAATTTACTTTGAGGCCTATTGTTTTAAAATTTTTATGGTGGCAGTGAAGTTTGTTTATTTCAACTGGGGCCTAATTTGATGTGACTACAAAGCCACATGAATTTGGAGTCAGAATTTTTGGATGTGAGTCCTACACTGATCTTTTTAGGGTAATTTGGATGACCTTTTAGATGACCACGTTTTTTTCTTTATACAATTTAAGGATCAGCCTCTAATGTTTCTACAAGACGAAACCCTCCTTACCCTCCACCCTCTTCTTCCGCTGGATGTGGTCCCTGGATGAAGCTCTGAAGCCTGGCTTCTCTCATCCTTGAAGATGGGTCTTTTCCAAGGATGTTTCCTGATCCTTCAAGCACCATCAGTGGCCCGCAGGCATCCCTTCCCTCTCTTTAATGGTAATCCCTTTTCTAAAGTTTTTGGAAAATCTCTTGTCCCTTATTTCCAGTTTCAGTGGTGAGTCTAGGTTAGTTTGAACAAATCAGTGTATCCTGTCTCCCAGATCACAATGAATGGATTACAGGACGTTCACGTGCCCCAGGGTCAATCCTCACTGGGACAGTTTGAGTCATGAGCCTCTCCTGGAACTGTCAGCGAGGGTGTGAGGACTTTGGCTTGAATGCCAGTAAAGACTTCCTCTTTCCTGCTGAATGTGAAGGCAGATGGAGGTGTCCTAGAGAGCCTCTGGCAGTCAATTTTGAGGTTAGATTTTAAATTAACTGGGCTCTTGGTGGCATTTTAGAGCCACAGGTTCAAGCTTTGTTTGAAGCCAGTGTTATCTCTGTACTGTAGTTACATTAACTAGTAGTAAACACATGTTAGTGCTTAAGCCGTGTGAGTGGCATTTTTGTCACCAGCCAAAAAGAGTGCAAACTGAAGTACGTAGGCCCTCCAGAGGTATCTATGTGCATCTCAATAAACTCAATGGAACCTTAGTTGCATATCAAAGCTTAGTGCAAGAATAAGAGCTACATCGATGTTGTCACTCCTGTCTCCTCTCATTCCATGTAGCTTCCTGAGTTTCTTTCCTTCTCTCTTTTCAATTCCAATACTTTTTACACTATGAGATTAATTGTATTTAATTTCACTGGCCACCCTATGTCTTATAATAACGAGACTATTATTTATTTAGCCCTGATTAAACCACAAACTGTACTGGGTGCCCTTATAAGGAGGCTTAATGTATAACAACCCTGTTATGTATCATTATTCTCATTTTAAGAGGAGGAACCTGAGATTTAGGATCACTGAGTGACTTGCCCAAGGTTACACTGAGTGATGCAAATGGGGTTCAAGTCCAGGAATTCTAGTACCAGAGTCTGTGCTCCATCACTCTGTTGAACAGACAATCAGTTTATGGACATGTTCTTAGGGCATCAGGTAAGTTGATATGGCCCTCCAGCCTGCCATGTTTATTCAATTCAATGAACATTTATTGAATGTCTAATATGTGCCATACACTTTGGTACATGAGGGATACATACAACCAACCGTAAACAAGCCAGGCAAGGACTCTGCTATCCTGGCATTTACTGACTAGTGGGGTACATGTATCAGATAGACTGGCATTACCAATCCAGTGTGGTAAGAGCTCCAGAGAGGAAGGTGCAAGAGGTCATCCAACCCATCTTAGGGCATCAGGGGAAACTTCTAGGATAAAGTGAAGCCTGTGCCATGACCTTCGGGAATTAGGTGATGGGTGCTTAAGAAGGGACAGGAAGAAGGAGAGGAAATAATGTGAGTAAAATCCTGGAAAGAACATGATGGGTGAGATAACTAAAAGAGTTTTGAATTGTGAAGCAGAATGTGGCCAGAAAAGAGGTAGGGGAGTAATCTGGAGAGTCAAGTTGTAGAGTTCAATCTTCATCCTAAGAATGGTGGCAGGGTTTAAACATTCACAAAAATGTCTTGCAGAAACATTCTTAAGAAAAACCCCTTTGGCTGTTTGGAAAATGGATTAGAGTCAGTTATGCCTTGGAACTGGGAGGCTAGGCAATAACAGGGGCAAAAGGGGGTGTGGCTTCAACTAGGAGGGTGGGCATGAAGAAAGAAAGGTGTGACAAACATGAGACCTCTTTAGAAAGTGGAATAAGCTTGACTTGGTGACTGATTAGAACTGAGGTTTGAGGAAGAAGTAACGTTCAGAATGACTCCTGGGTTCTGTCTGGGATAACTAAGCAGAGAGCGGCCACTGAAATGAGGAATAAGGGAGGAGAAGGAAGTTTGGGGGGCAAAGCAGATCATGTGACCATTTTACCATGTCAGTGCTTTATAGACTTCCTGTTACAGAGTCCTTCTTGATTTAATACTGTCGTTTTGCTCCTTTCCTCTGTAATGACAACTACATCACAAGTGCACTGTCTAACTTTCTCAGAAAACAAAAATGTGAAAATGCGGCTCTATAATCAGCATGTGCAAAAACCACTATAACGAGTGAGGAGTCAGTAGCTCCTCCAGAAGCTCCTCCAGACCAGAAGCTCAGCATTCCCCAATTATTCAGATTTCCCGTTAGAGACAGACATTAAATAAAAACAATCTGATGGCACTTAAAGGTTTAAATGAATTTTGCAAGTCAACAATAGATTTCATGTGGGTGTTCAAATAGTGGTGCAATAGGAAAATAGGTATAAGGCAACACTTCTATGCCAGTCATTTTCTTAGGCTTTTAAGCAAATTATCAGCAAACCTTAATAAGAAGCCCATGTAGGAGAAATCCTTTGATGAACCCAAATTATAGGAGAAAAACAATGGACTTTTGGAAACCAATTGCAGAGTTAGCCTTGCAAAAAATTAAGCTCTTTTTAGCCCATTTGCATTTAGTTCCCCCACACTGATTGCCACCTTTCTGTCCTCCTCAGTATTCTCTGTTCTTAGACAAGGAAAACATAAGCATCTGGCTACAGGAAACATAGCCAGTGGTCTCCAAAGCACAGATTTTAGAAAAGGAAAAAGGAAAACAAATAAGAGCCATAGGACACCAACTCTATAACAAAGCTATGGACCAGTGATATTTCCTAAGCTCTGGGACTGATGACAAATATTTACTCTTTTGATTGCCCTGACCTGAATCTGTCTTTCTCCATAGCTTTCTGTTAGGTCATCAGTTATACCACACACAGAGAGGCATGGCAGATTAATTATGGCCCCCTTTACAATGAGCACAGTTGACGCTTCAGAATCCTTCTTAACACACTGTTCCAGGAGGTCACTGACAGTTGGTAGAACTCAGCCAATGCAATGTATTTGAATGATCAGCATCAATTGTTTGCCTCTACCTGTATCTATGGTCCTTTGCCGAGTAATTTTGCATTTCCTTCGACTTCACCTCTTCTTGACTGTAGGATTGGCTGTGTGACTTGCTTTGACCGATGGGATTGATTAAATCGATACAGACAGAGGCTTGAAATGTACATTTGTGATTATACTTTTGTCTGATTCTATTGACCAAAGCAAGTTACAAGAGCCAAGTGGAAAGAGACTGGACATTTACATGGCAAAGAGGGTAGATACCAGGAAGGGCAAAATATTGAAGTCAGTAATAAAATCTGCCACAAATTTGATCACTGCTTTGTTTTGCTGCTAAGAATTAAATAGCGGGCTAAGAGAGAGTATAATGGAAAAAGTGTGTATAGGGGTGGAGGAAGGTTGGTTTAAATAAAATGGTCAGAGAGGGCTCCGTGAGCAGTGAAATCTGAAAGCTGGGAAGGAGCCATACTTGTTAAAGGCTAGAGTAAGGGTATTTCAGGCCCAAGGGCCTCAGTCAACACTCTCAGAATCTCTGTGTGAACTGCAAAAAGGCACCCCTCTCTCAAGAGCTGAATTAAATGCATGTCCTTCCATTGGGCTATCTAGCTTGGCCACCAAAGCTAGGGCTGGATTTCCATTCCCACTGGCTGAGCTGTCCCACATGGACACACAGACTGGGAAGTCCCATCACGTGTTATGGGAACTATCAGAAGGCCACCATAGCTTGCAAATGTTATCAACTGGGAGTAATTATTTATATCGCAGAATCATTCATCAGATCATAAAGATTAAGCCTGAGGGCACTGTAAACATGTGGGTTTGCTAGACTAGTAGGTGTCATTGCCCATGTAGCATGCTTTTAAAGTTAAAAATATTAAGAATCACTGCCAAATAATCCATCAGCAATAAAATCAAAGAGCCTTTGAAATAAAAATGTACACTCATGAGAAAATACAATTTGTTTTTTTAAGGTTTACATGTATTGTTTTTAAAATGCCTCTACAAGATAAGGCAAGTCATTACTCAAGTGAAGGTAAGAAAGACCTTCACTTTTTGTGAATCAAACATTTAAGAAAGCAAAATGGCAAAAAAAAAACAAAAAAAAAAAAACAAAGATTAATAGGGTTTTTCTTTTCTTTTTTCTTTTTTTTTTGAGATCATGAGAGCCACCTCTTCATCTTGTAATTGGAAAATGAAATGAAAGCAGATTAGTGAAATTGGGTCTCAGCTCATCCCATTCCGTGAATTGTCCAGTGGAAGAGTCACAACTGTTCCCAAGCACTGAGTGGAACATGCTGGTTCTCCCTTCTCTTTCAGCAACATTTGGTTTTGTGTCAAAGCTGAAGTGGAAGAGGAAGATGAAGGAGAAGGCTAAAATTCTATGATCCTTGAGGGAAGAGCCCCAAATCTTGAATCAGGGGTTCATTGGAGATCCCGAAACTGTGTTAGTGACTCCTGCTCTGTGGAAGAGACAGAGGAAGAGGGAGACCAAGAGAACAAACATTGGGAGAGATGAGAGAGTGAAGGTTGAGCATTCTGCAGTGACTAAGCAAGCAGCTGGTGTGTGGCTGGACAGCTTGAATTCTCTGCGGGTAGATTGGATATTTGGATGGAAGGGCATGAGTTGCTTGGCTTGGGCTTTCATTGTGAGCAGCAGGTGTTATAATGGGCAGCCTGGATAATTTTTTTTTGAGGGGTTGGAGAGGAAACCAGACTTTTGCCATTGCTACTTTTGCAGCAAAACATTTTTGCTATTGTTTCTAGCACATCCATTTTGAGTCTCATCTGATGGGGTTGGACTGAATTAAGCCATTTTAACAAAACTGGACAGAATCGGGTATTTTAGGAGGGTCACGTTTGCATATTTGAACATTTGCATTGTATTTTATCTTTTGACCACAGGCTTTAAAATGAGCAGCATTCTTTTTCAAAGAGCTATTGTGTAAAAACATCTTTAGGTTTTTTTTTTTTTCTTTTAAGACAGGCAGAGCCAATGCTTACCTGTATTGTCGTCACTGTCTTTGGCAGATTTTGGAGTGGCATCCATTGCCACTGTGGAAGGAGTTTTTGCCACTGAGGACAGATATTACTTCACTATATTTTTACCCATTTTCTTTTGTAGTCTTCTGGTGACTTATATACACTGATACTATCTCCAAATTATACAAAACAGAAATTTAGACAGTAGAAAACTGAAATGCAAAAAAGAAATGATAGAAGTATTCCCCAGCACTACCTCCCACCCCAGCAGTCCGACGCTCACGTACATGGTGATCTCCACCGGAAGACACATTAAGAACTTCAGAGTCTATCTGGCTTCCTGTGGGATGTGTAGGAAGTGTCTTGCACATTTCACCCTTGCTCTCCGTAAATGACCATTTCACTGTACTGACATTTCCACCAGGAATCAGGTGGGAAGGATTTTCCCTGTGTGTCTGCTCCTTTTTGAACAGAATGCTCTTCGCAATTGATGATGCCATTGCCCCTGTACGGCACGAGCCAGGCAAACCAGCAGAGCATTGCTTGAGCACCAGGACGGAATGTCTCACTGGTTGGGTAATGGTGACAATCTGGGAACAGGCAGTGACTTATGTTGATCAGTATCTCTCCTGCCCAAAACGATGGCTGGGAAGTGAGCCCCTTGGCCCACAGAGAGAACAGTGTGTTCCCTCTCTAGCTGGCTGCAGGGTGGGAAACAGTGTTAATCTGAGCAACGTGAGCCCGTTAATCTTGGAATTATCTAAGAAAAGGCAATTGCCTGGCACTTCCTCAGCACACAAAGCAGAAGCTGCTATCAGGACTGCCATCAACGAGGTCTAATCGGACAGAGGCTTCAGAACAGCTGAATACTATACACTTAGATGTCTGCTGGTCCAGGAGATGCCCACTATCTGA
>PVKM010011569.1:0-33003 GCA_004027735.1 Carollia perspicillata
TAGCAGCCTGTAACTGTCTGTTTCACTGTACCCTGTTGGGTGGAAGCTCGACTCCTTTACAGGACAGCACCCACTCCACACAGACCATTTGGGCTCAGGCAGATGGATCTGGAAGAAGGCTGCTCTAAACCCATGTAGTTTCTGAAATCTTATGAGGACAAAGGTACAGTGCTCCTCAGATTTGGTAGCACCCTTTAAAACATGTTATTATAGTAACTATTATTTACCCAAAGTCTTCCCTTTATTGATATAGTTTATTCATATCGATATCCACATCCACATCTATATGTATATTTATATCCGGATACATTCCCTTGTTTTTCAATGACAGGCTCTTTCTTGGGCATGTATCTCTGGTCATCCTGTCTTTGAAGAGTCTTCTTCCAACCCCTTCATTTAAAAGGAATGCCCACTCTCCCCATTACACTCCATCTCTGCACTCTATTTCACCCGAAATCACAGTTACTAACTATGTATTAATACTTCTTAACTTACATCACACATTTTCACTTTAGTAGGCTAAAACTTCTTGATGGCAGAACCATATTTTCCCTTTCTCCTGCATAATTAGAGGTTATTAGAGTACCTGATCCATAGTAGACACCTAATTAAAGTGTGCTAAATTGTATATATTGAAAATACATGAATAGGGAACAAATTTGTTCCAGTGTTATTCCAAATGCCCTTGCTGTGTTTGATTTCTACTTAGCCCTTCCCCTTCTCCATTTCCTAACCCCTTGTTTCTCTCCTGGCCCTTGGACTGGGGGGTGCACCCAGAACTGACTTTCTGGACACTGCCCCCATTTACAAAATCATCTACCCCATCTCTGAAAACTCTCATTACTTTAGCATGCTTCTCTCAGCCAGGGGTTAGAGGGAAATTATATCTGAAGAAAGAAATTGACCACAAGCTGTGAGTGATTGAGAACCTCACTTAATGTGGTAAACCTCCTGAGGATGCTTACACATTACGAGGATGGTAAACTGGCAGTGTGACTAGGAAACTTAAATAATTTTAGGCAGCTTATGTGAAAAAGACCTAGGGATTAAGTTGACTAAAAAAACCAAATTGGAATGGTCTGAAAATGGAAAAAACTAACTCATTCTTCTTTGAGTGCATTCTAATCTCACTTTTGTTATGCAGTTTTACATTACATGTAAGGGAATAACGGCCTCCATTTTCTATGACAGATTATATGCTAGCTGATATCCTGAAGAATGTTGAGAATAATTAGGATGATGAGGGTCTCCCAAATCATGCCAGTTGAGGACGTTGGGAGCTGGAAATAGAGTTGACAACATAAAGACTTAGGAAAGATAAGTAAACTTCTTTCATTTATTTGAAATGAATGAAGAATATCTATCAAACACATACTAAATGCTAGCACTAGATTAGGTGCTGGAGAAATTAGTGATTAAAAAAAATAGTCCTGTTCACATAGAGCTTAGATTCCGTGTTAAGGAAATAGTAGAGGACTATTGAGTAGAAAAAATATAGATTTATGCTTTTCCTTTGAGATGCTTTCTAGTATAGCAGTTTCCGTTATTGTTAATATTATTGTTAGTATTGTGATAGTATTGTTAATACTATCACAGTTCAAGGAGGTTGCAGATGAGACTCCATATGCATTGTGCATAGGAGTAGAGAGTCACCCATGTATTCTGTGATTCCTTGTTAGTCAAGATCACAATGTTCACTTATAATAACCAGGGAAATAAGCATAATGTTTTTCATAAAAAGAAGTGCCTGAGATCAGGTTTGGGAAAAAAGGAGTCATTTGATTTGGAATTCTCGATCCCTTTACAAAGGAAAGGGTGAACAGTTCTGTGGGCCTGGCATAATGAATAAACAACCGACAACTCTTTTCTCTATATGGAGTGAGAACTAAAACATAAGTCCCACAAAGTGGAAAGATAAAGGTAGCAGCATGAAACCTATAAAAGTAGAAATAGAGATGGTTGCAGGGGAAAGATGAACAGATGTGGACTGTAGCTTTAACTTTCTTATTTTTCCTTGAGTCGTGTGGCTCCAAGCTAGTCCATTTTCCTCTGTGGCATGAAATTTCCTCAGCGAAAAAATGAGGGGTTGGGCTACTTTATCTTTCATGCAACTTTTGGGTGTTACATTTAAACATTTTAGTCAGCATCACATACATTTTGTAAGGATGCTTGGTTAAGTATTTTGGACCACTAAGGTAACATTTTAGAAATGAAATTTTTCATCTTCTCAGTGGATTGATCAGAATTATCACATATAATAAAAATGCCACTCTTCGGATTCCTGAATGTAGCAATAAGTCCAGTAATGAAAACTCTTTGAACAAGCTCTTAGACATATCTTTGAACACCTCACATCTAATATTTTAAAGCAAGTGTTCTCTCAAATTATAAATATTATTGTTGTTCATATGCCTCTCTCCTGTTCTGTGAATAAATGTCTTAAAACCATTTAAACAAAATTGGTGATTTCAGAGGCAATAGGAACATTATATTCTTGCTTGAGAAAAATCTGAAAAATAATATATTATCAGTCTGTCAATCGTTTAATTAAAAACACTCATTTTCGTATAAGATCCTTCCTCTTATTAAGTAGGAGGAAACTGTGTTAAACTTTCCAGCTTTTCTGGGCTTTTAAAAACATGTGTCCACGATAGAATACAACTGACCTACTGTATTTTAAAGGATGAACTTATCTTTTCTAAAAGCTTTACATATGGTACCTAGCAATTATAGTCTAATAAATCTTAAGTAACAGAATAGCATGACTTTCCCATAACAGCAAATACATTATAACTTTGATTTTCTATAAGTATAGCAGCATATGATAATTCATAAATATAAGTTTACCACACCTACATATTTTGAGGGCCAAGTAAAAATTACTCTATCTATCCCTTTTGCTAATTCCAGAACTGACAGATGGTATACTGATTCTGTTTTTTTTTCAAAATAGCATCACAATTAGAACATAATTTTTACTAAATATTATTTTGTGAAATTCCTTAATAGCGAAAATGGTAATTGTGTAAGAGTAGAAAAAGAGAAGAAGTTTTAGATTTTGCATGATTTTTACTTTTACAATAGTTGAGTTTTGAAAAACTCTTATGTTCACTAATTTCATAAAGCATATTTTGGCATTAAAAAGTTAGAGAATTTTTAATGTGTATTAAGAGTTTCATGAAATGTGCAAAGTATAAGATATTTGCCTACATGTATCGCCTATACTATGTACATGGCATGTTGGGTAGTAAGTAGAGGTGGACTCTGGGTTCAGACTTTCCGACTGGGGAGACTGTCGTGCAACCTGCCAGTGCCCTCGGGCTCCATGCCTCAGTGTCCTGCTCCTTAGAACGAATGTCACAACATCTCAGTGGGTGAATATTAAGAATAAATAATTATATCCAGGTAAAAAGTATAAATGTGTGCTTGTAAAGTAGTAAAATCTTAATTAGTGGTAGCTATTTTATTATTAATATCATCATTTAAACATTTTTATAGAAAAAATTAGAATCAATAACCTCTCCATTCAATCTTGAAGCCTCTCTACTAATGTCATTTTTTTTTTTGCAACACAACTTTTGGAGTTCTCATTGGGCTGAAGCCAATTTCCTAATTTCTTATATGAACATTTTATTATTTACATATTTGCATATGCCAAACTGACTACCTAAATATTCTCTAAGAAAGTACCTTTCCTAGGCCTTCATCTAATTAACTGATCTGTGGTAAGATTTCCATAATGAAGTCTAATTGTTTTCCTTCTACTTGTCACATATTCACACTGACATTCTTGCTGATAGTGGGTTAATTCAGTTTCACATGTGGTCTGGGAGGTCATGTACCATTATTAAATATTTATTGTGTTTCTAGCATTTTTACAATAGCTTAAATGTGACAGAAGGAAGAGACCTTTGTACCATTTATTGTTTGTTTTTGGAGATGAGATAACTATCTATCCAAACAATCATTAGACATCAGCATGCTGGGAGCTGAAGCGATGTTTTCAGGTGGGACCTGTCTAGGTTGGCTCCCCAGGAAAGGTGGGCTTGCGCAAAGGGTAGTGTCCAATTGAGGGGAAAAGAACAGAAAGAGCATTTCACGGGGGGAATTGTAGCATTAGCTAAGATGAATACAGGAAAAAGTAAGACTTTGGGATGGTAAAGATCATGGCTTCGATGGAATGGGATAGTCCACACTGGGAAATAGAGGAGGATAAAGGTGCATAAATAAGAAGCTGATAAAAGACCTTTGTCCTTGAAATGATACTTGATAAGAAAGGGATTTTTTATAGATGCTTTGATTTGAGATTATCGCAGGTTAGAAATGTTTTGAGAAGAAAAATCTGGACAGCAATGACCTTGGTAGCACGGCAGTTAAACATAAAGGATCTAGAGTTAGAAGGTCTAGGTAAAACCCCACTTCAGGTACTGGTTTCCTGACCTTAGATAAATTACTTAGCCTCTTTAAACCCCAGTTTTCTCATCTCTTAAGTGCTATCGTAAAAGTAACTACCCCTTACAGATATTGTGAACACTAAATGAGATTGTGTTTATCATAGTGTCTGTTACATAAGTGTGAAATAAATACTATTATCATATAGCTTTATGATATATTATCATATAGCTTTATGATATGATATATTATCATATATCATATGGCTTTCAGAATAAGCCACTGGGAACGTCCGCTTCACACAAAATACATATTAGTTATACCCAAATTTATTTTAGCAGATTTTGTAAGTCACATTGGAGTACATATTATGTGATCATACAGCTCAGTCAACAGCCTTTCGCATCTTTCTGAGAAACAGACACACTGAGGATCTACGCTGTGCACGCGAAGGAGAAATTTCTGAAGAGAGATGAAAACGGACTACATAAAAGCAAGTTTTTACTTTTATCGAACATATTGTATCTCCCTCAAACCTATTCCTTAGACACTCTTGATGGACATTTAATAAATGTAAACTGGTATCATATATGATTTTTGAGGCCTTCCTGTAGATTTGAAGAAATGTTGCTGATAATCTCTAGGAAAATTATATCTGGAGAAATAGCCATGAAGTCTTTGATCTTCCTGTCCATTAATTGATTAAATCACATTAAATTCAACTGATAGAGCTATTGAAAACTTTGGAGGAGATGCAGAAGATAGGGCCTAAAATAATTAAATGCTTAGGGAACAAAACCAGGAGAAAATAAGTTTATTTAATTGGAAGGAGAAATATCTGCAGAAAACCTCATTAAAGTTTTTATGAAGTGTTTTTAATAAGATGTTATAAAATAAAAAGTGGTGAGCAATTTTTCTAGTCCCAGGGCAGCAATAGAAGAAATAGACTTATATGGATGATAAACCAGAACAATAATACTATACCTTTGATACTTTTCAAAGAACTTTCATATATATATGATGCTCACAGAAGCTTATATAACAGAAAATGGATGCTATTATCTTTATGTTTCAAAGAAAGGCACAGACAGGTAAAATACTTCTTTGGAGTTATACAGAGAGTGCTATGCTCCCTTACTATCCCATTCCCAGGGGTCTGCCCTTTTGGTCCTGTGCCTTCAGTTTGAATCCTAATGGACATAAAAATCTATCCTTTTGCCCTTGGGCAGTGCTCTATGTTCTAATGACACATCATTGAATAGCATTCTTTGTGGTTCTCTATGCCCATGCTGATGCTCACTTACAAAATTGGCATTCTGGGTTTTGATGTGATTAGTATTTACCTATTCTTCCTAAGTTTCACTATTTCTTTAAGTTACTCCTGACCAGAGAGAGTAGAACTATGTCATTAACATGGGAATTGAGCCTTTTGTTGCAATGGTGGAGGTTATCATGGGTGTAGCCATATGTGTCTAGCTTGTCCAACAACATTATCTTGCTTACCTGTAAGTCAAGTCCAAGCATCTTGGCCTTTATTGACTACTAAGTGCTGATGTAGTCGTGAGCCTCACCAGTTGCAGTGAATGCTATGGTGTGCTGCTTGACTTCCCTGGGGTCGGGGGTCGGGTATGAAGGCCAGGTTCCCTTGACTCAGTTCTCGAGACTATGAGCATATCTATTCCAGAGCTCCCTGTAAGGGCAGCTGAAGCCTCTGTTGCAACTGCTTTCCAATTCAACTTCTACCTCTACTCAAGAGTTGCTTTTCTCACTGCCTCCCAGGTGTTGTTCCAAGAGCACTCCCTAATAAACTTCCTGCATGCAAATCTTTAGTGTTTACTCTCAAGGAACCTGACCTAAGACACCAATTATTAAGCCTCAGTAGCTGAGAACCAATTTCTTTAACTGCATGAATTACAATTATAAAATTTCTGTCTCTAAATGTTTTTAGGAATCCTCAGGACTTCTTGCACATGGGTGTGTCCAAGTATCAGAGTTTGCTCATAGGTGGTTTCTGTGCGTTGCCAATCCAAGACATTCCTTCTTCTTCTTCTACGAATTCTCCACAGAGGCTATGCTAAGCTGGAACTGTGTTTCCATAACTTTTTTTTTCTGAGGTCTGTGTGCTAGAGGAGTTGAAATTCTTCTTTAGCACAGTCTCTGCCACTTTGTCTTATTGGCAAGAATGAGGGTCACTGCTGACACAATACAAACAGGAGAGCGCTCCTCTGCTTTTTATTTATTGGGAAGATTGAAAGAAATTTCAGGGCATTGTGGAGTTCATACCAGCCCATCACATATTGAAAATTCCTGTCCTCCAAATGGTGAGAGCTTTACCAAAGTGTCTAATAAGCTCCTATGTAGACATTTATGGTATTTGATACAGACTTTATCCTGCAATCTCCTCCTTTTTGTCTTTGTTAATATTTTGTCTGGAGTTCAGATATTACTGGTAATTAGAATTAATCCAACTATTACAAAGTTAAAAGAAGGAGGGACCAAGGACAGAATTCAGTATGCACCATAAAGCAGAAATTTACTGTCTCATGATGCCATTAGAACATTATCTGAAGAAGTATTATAAGTCTTTATTTTATATTTATTGGGTTCAAACACCTTGGCTCAATAGCAGTATCTATCTATGAAAACAGCTTTTGATTAAAAAGTTTAGTAAATATTTTGAAAAGTCTTAAACTATTCTTAAATGAGTCTGTGTTAGGTAAAATGGAGTTCACAGATATCAAATTGTAAAACAATTTATCTCAATATACAACTTCTTTTTATTCAGTGTATTGATGATATCACGGACAGTTTATTGACAATGAAGCTGGCATTGTTTCTTTTAGTTTCATTTAGAAAGTTAGATGGCTGGCCATTTTTTAAAATAAATAAGATTGTCTATATTTTGACTCCACACTGTAAGAATTGTTCTAAAGAAGCTAATCAAGATAAATATGTTGACAAAGAATGAGGCCTACCACTAAAAATGAGATTTAAAGAATTTTCACAGTAAAATATCTTTCCTTATAGTTTAAGGCAGTAATCCAATATTCTTTAACCGTGATGATAGATCCTAATTAAGTAGTAGTAAGGGGCCTACAGAAGCAGGTTGGAAAATATGTAGAATATAAATCTACACTATTAAATCACTACTACTTCATTTAATAAACAAATAAGCCCTTGACATTTTCTCACAAATCTTATTTTTCAACATGTTTAATCTTTTTATTTAGATTCCCTGTGTGGCAAAGTGTTCTTTGGCTCTACCATTTATTGTTTTTTGGCCTAAATTCCTACATATTCAGTTTACCCCTAAGCCTTCATTAGCTTCCTGTTACTTTCTTACATAAGTTTGTCTTAAAGATGATAGAGTACACACATTTTAGAATTACAAAGAGATAAGGCTGTTAGGGATTGGAGTTCATGTTGCCATATCTGCTGCCTCTATGCAAGAATAATGTAAACTTCCTCAATATTCCTTTCTGACAGTTGTAGAAATCCATCACTAATAATAAAGGATGAAAGAATGTGAAGCCTTCTGCAGCATACATGAGTAATTTTCAAAATAATTCTTAGCTTTTATTTTAATTTATTATGATGTTCTACATTAGACAGTGTGTTTCATGATGATCTGCTGAAGATCTAACTCTTGAACTTCATGTTCTCATCAGACCCAATTTCCATACAATTTCCTACGTGAGCCATGGTGTCATTCTGTATCATGTTGTCTTTGCTGATCCTTTTCCATCTGCTGTCCCCTTGATAAATTCTTAATTTTTTTTTCAAAATCCAGTTCACTTTCCACCCTGTGTTATAGCTGTACTTGCCAACTTTTATCTTTCTTTCTTTTCACTAGAGTCTGCCTGGTTGCTCTCAGGATTTGAGGGTTAACTAGTTCCTTGGTCTGTTGCAGCATCTCAACACACCAGAAGATGAGAAATTGTGGACCCGAGTCTTCACTTTTGTAACTTTGCTAAAAGTCATTCAATTTAGAAAAATTTGATCTGAATTGCAGGTAAGAGGAACTCGCATATGATTGCATAGGTAAACAATCACTTGAAAATTTTTAAAAATATCAAACTGGCTAGTTGAGGCAACTAACATATAATTCAGTGAATATACTGTGTAGTTTCAGGTTTACATTCAGATTATGATGCCTTTGCTCAGAAAGTTTCATTTATTTTTGCATCGATAAGCACCAAACTGATACTTAACTTCTTTGTTCCTAAAGATATATGCAAATTTTAAATACAACTGTATGTGTTAGCAGAAGACTCAATCCAATCATCCTAAACAATACTAAAATCATCAACTTCTATATTCACAGAAATTCTTTAAAAATTTTCTTAATATTTACTGTAAGAAATTTTCATTTTACAGTGGGTATTCACAACTGAATACAAATAAACTACTACAACTTGCTTCCCAGCTAGTATTGATGTATATTATATATGGACATGTTATGTGTGAATACTATCATATGTATGGATTAAGGAGCAAGAGAAATGTTTAGATTTATGTATTTACATGCATGTCAATTTAATAACAAAGTATTATACTGCATTTCTCATGTGAGTCCTAGTTTTCCTACATTTCCTCTAAGAAATACCAGATGGAAGAGGTGATGGAAACTATACAGATATTAACATTAAACTGATGGTTTGACCTTTTTAAGATGAAAAGCTTGCCAAACCTTCCATATTGACATGGCAACATTTTATGAATAAATCTAATATCTTTTAGATTTAGCACAGTTCAAAAGTCACCATCTGTTTCAAGAAGTGAAAGTTCTCACTATGACACAGTTTCTTGGCTCTAAGACTAAATGCAGACAATCCATAGTTTATATAACATTAACTATCAGGACTGTGTGAGAAACTGTTATAGATTTTAGAATATCAGAAACATGAACATTCTCAATTATTCTCAAAATTACAGTTGATAATATATTATGGATATTCTTTCTTCTTACATAAACTTGAATAGGTCTCCTGTTCATTCCCTATATGGAGTTTAAGTCAATACCAGCTGGGCAGCAAGTTGTAATAACAAAGCATTTATGTGGGAAAATGGCAAAGCACTAAAATCTGATTTTGAGCAGAGTTTTCTGAAAGGCCTTTGACAAATTAAATATGAGTACTATAAAAAGCTGTATTTTGTTCCTTTCTTATTTTTTTATAATTTACTAGTAAATCTTTTCATTCGATATAGTCAAAATCAATCCTACTCAGAATCCTTTTCATTTTCCATTTTCCGAGTTTAATGTTAGTTTTGCATTATAATAAATTTTTAATCTACTTCCTTCATCAAACAACTGTGGGAAATAATAATAAGATCAAACAGGAGGTAACAATGAGTCCATTTACAAAACTCAGCAGCGGTTTTTATTAGTTTATTTTGTTTTCTTGGGCAGATATCTAAGAAGGTAATGTGACAAAAATAATTGCAATGGTTTTACCTGACGTTTGAGTAGTGCTAGGCTTCTCGCTGCCCAGCTACTTAGAAACTTTTCTGGCTTTTGTCCAATTGGTATTAAACCAGTGTGCATTTCTCTACACTGACCTGCTACCAAAATGTGGCTGATAGGGATGTATTCTGGCATGCAATTCTTGGCCAACATCCACTTGGCTTTGGCTACCCTAAGAGCTTGTTAACCAAAATTAATTATTAGATATTAGAGTGTACCTTAGATTCATACATGGTTAACTTTATATTTCAAGATGAATTTTTGAGGAAATGTTGTCAGGTGTTTGGGATGGTAGAATACAGGGAAGGTAGAATAGGCTATATGGCTTTTAAACATGCAGATAACCTAGTAAGTAACCTAGGGAAAAGAGCATAGGACTTCTTTAGAGAACAGAATAATAGATAAAGAGACAGTTTTTGTATAGGTAAGACACAAAAGGTGCCAGAAAAATTTAAACTTCAGAAACTTTAGAAACTATATATATAGTGTGACAATTTTTCTGAACTTTGCCGAAGGAGAATAACCTTTGTGAAAACCAAGGCTCTCTCTCTGTGATGCCTTTCAAAAAATTTTTTAAATGAAAGGCAAACTGTGCATGAGTATGAATTACAATGTATCTATAGAACTGTGATCTCTGCTCCATTTCATTTAAGAAGAACTTCTATCTTGATACTGAATTGACCTCAATCACTACAAGTGGTTTATTCAAGTTTGTTCTACTTCTGTTATCTACCCTACAGATGTAATGCAGATTTAGTATAAGGAAATATTGACATGTTTATTCTCTGGGGCTAATAACAAAATAAAATTCAAAGCCATCTTCTACATGTTTACTTTAGAACTCATTCCATTGATTTTTGAAAATAAGTTCTTATCAATCTGGCTATGGTATTTTATTAAGAACACTTAAATATAAGAAAAATTCCATCAATATTCACACAATTACAAATAACCTAATTCACATGCTTTTCAGGGAGAAATTTATTATGATTTTGCATATAAAGAATCTTGTTCATGAGAATTAGGATGCTAGGATGAGCTGTAAAACAAGACCCATCCTTTTCATGTTAAATTATGCCTGGTGAAGGATTAGAAGTCCTAAATGTAAAACTAGAAATCATCAAAATCCTATAAGAAAACATGGGCAGTAAAATATTGAGCATTTCTCATAGCAATATTTTTTCTTTTTTTAATTGAATTTATTGTGATAACACTGATTTATCCTCCTTTCACCCTCTTCCACATTCCCCCATCTTCCCTTCCCTCTGGTAATCATCATACTGTTGTATTTTTTCTGATATATCTCCTTAGGCTAGGGAAAGGTGAGAAAAAACAGACAAATGGGATTATATCAAACTAAATAGTTTTTGCATAGTAAGGGAAACTATCAACAAATGAAGGCACAACCCACCGAGTGAAAGAACATATTTGCCAATGATACATTTGATAAGGAGTGAATACCCAAAATTTATAAAGAACTCAAATAACTCAACACCAAAAACCAAACTATTTAATAAAAAAAAAATGAGCAAAGGATCTGAATAGACACTTCTCCAAAGGAGACATACATATGACTAATGGACATATGAAAAGATGCTAAAGTAACTGACCATCAGAGAAATTTATATTAAAACCACAATGAGATTATCGCCTCACACAAGTGAGAATGACTATCATCAATAAATCCTCAAATGACCAATGTCGGTGAGTTTGTGGAGAAAAGGAACACTTGTCATAGTGCACTGCTGCTGGGAATGCAGACTGGTGCAGCCACTGTGGAAAATGGTATGGAATTTCCTCAACAAATTAAAAATGGAACCACCTCAACACTCAGTGATACTACTTCTGGGAATATATCCAAAGAAAGTCAAAACACTGATTCAAAAGAATCACGCCCCCTACACTCGCTGCAGTGATACTTACAACAGCCAAGATCTGGAAGCAGCCCAAGTGCCCATCAGTAGATGAATGGGTAAAAAAGCTGTGGTACATTTATATAGTGGAATACTATTTAGCTATAAAATGAAGGAAATCTTACCTTTTGTGACAGTGTGGATGAACTTAGAGGGTATTATGCTAAGTGAAATAAGCCAGTCAGACAAAGACAAATACTATATGAATTTGCTTATATGTGGAATCTAATGAACAATATAAACAAAATAGAAACAGACTCATAGGTACAGAGAACAGACTGACAGCTGTCAGAGGGAGAGGGGTTGGGGGCTGGGTGAAATAGGTGAAGGGATTAAGAAAAAAATAGTCAAAAATTTACTACATAAATTTAAATAATTTATATTTACTATATGAACTTAAATGCTGTATATAACAGTAATATACAATGTATAATATAGTTGTAGGGTCAGCCTTTAATACAACCTATTGTCACCTTGAGGTCTTATAGGATATTGGCTTGAAGACAAGGTGGATTTTCATTTTTGTATCAGTAGAGATACCTGTTTTTACTTTCTAAATTTTGGATAAAATTAACTGAAAGACTTGGAGTGTCTTTGGCTTTCAGTTTTACTAAAAGTATTGATATTTTTTAACAAGATGATTTCAACTTCAGGCTACCTGAGTATCTGAGTGGTTTATTTGAGGACTGCCCCATTTGGTCATCATTACTTAAAGGCAAAAAAATAAAATGATATAAAGAAAGTTTGTCCAAAAATAAAAATCATGTTGCATGCAATCAGATGTGCCATTGCTTGTATGAAATGATTATATTATTTAGAATTACGGTATTATCAATAGAAATAGCTTTTAAATTGGTGTCCAAGTTATTTAACATCTCATTTGCCTCTTTTTTGGTGGTGGTGGGGGGATCAACTGCTAACCTTGTAAGAGAGATAGTTTGAAATTTTGTTTTGTGCATATAGGTCTTAGTGTTCCTAAAGGGTGTGGCTAATTAAGGAATTATAATTTCCTCACCTTAGGGTAATTTCATTGCCTTCTTGTCATAATCAACTGAATGACTCAGCCTAGATACCTTCACCTCTTGTTTGCAGACTTTTACTGAAGGAGCAACTTCCCTTCTGACATCCTGGCTCAGTGCATTAAAAATGAGTAAGATAATGTCCTTGCCTTTATATGGCATTTATATTTTCTGATTGGTGTCAATTTCCTTGATTTCACATTTGGATTGATGCAGACCCTGGAAAATTTTATTTGATTTATATAACCTTCATAGGTTATCCAAAACTACTGCCGATCAGACTCACTTCTCCAATTGTCATATAATATATAAGCTCAGACCCAAAATATTACTTTAAGCTGAGATAGAGTGACTTTAGAGACTATTATCACTAGATGGCTATACTGATGAAGAATTTTCAATTCTTGGCTGCTATGTGAAAATTTCATTCAGTAATGCCTTCGGGATGTGACCTCTGCATTAAGGCATTTCTCTCTTCTGCAATTTCTTTATTTTGAAGGCTGAATTAATTTTAAGACTGACTTCCAAAAATTTATATGTTCCAGAAAGATATTTCCATTTAGTATTCCATTTTTCTATTGGATTTCCTTTTTCTGTGCAGAGTCATGCCCCCAACTCCCTACCAATTTCTAACATCTGTACCCTTTTCACTCAATAAATATGTTGTTAAACAATTGAATTACACTTTAACTTCAGTTGAACAACTTGACTTTATTTGCTCCATGATATTTTCAAAGAAATTGATTCCTTTTGTGTACCACTTGATTATATCAAATTATATCTTAATTTAATTATAGTTTACTCCACTGCCTTGCAGAACATTTGGCTTGTCTAAAACATCTACTGAAATGAGACATTTGGTCCGGGCCAAATGGTCCTTAGTTCAAATAGCCCCAAACATTTATGTATACTTGTGGTTTGCAGGAGTAATACACACAAAATACTATCATGTTTTATTGGCCCAATAATTGTGCTGTTGCCGTACTGCCAATAATAACCCTTCTTGCCTCAGCAACCTCACTGGTAATGGCACATGGGTCAGGCACATGGGTTGGGGTTAGAATCTTGCAGAAAATGGGAGTTATATTAATTGTTCATGTCTTAGACAGAATCAACTTTCAAGGACATTTTGGCATGGACTAAACATCTCTGTGGATGTTTTGGACAGGACAAAATGTCCACTAGTTCTCTACCAAACTGGAAAAAATAAGATTAGGAAAACAATTTTCAGATGAACCTTCTTGTCTTTCTGTATTTGGGTGACTGTTATACACATAAATAACATTTAAAAAATAAGGCTGAGCACTAGAGTTCAAAGAACTACTGTGGGGCACTTACCGTATGGTGATAGGGACGAATGCATTTGTGTTAATGGTATAATCAGCAGAAAGAGTCAAGCTATTTTGGGAACTTCCACATCTATATTTAACAGTGGGCCTTCCTTCCACAAGAAATAAATGAAGAAACTGCTGTCCAAAATTCTTCTCACTACCTTTAAGAAGACAATTACAGAACATTAGAGAGAAACTTAGATTTGTTATGTTTAATAACAATCTTTCACTTAACAGACACAATTTTTGCCCTCAAGGAATATGTAACAGTCCTATGTTAGAAAGGCATAATAATTTCCACAGGCTGAAAACAGCGTGATGTTAACAGCATTAACTTGATATGAGATTAATGTCTCTCTCTGTTTACTAATAGAGAGATGACCTTAACTATTTTGAGTCCCATTTCCTTATATATTATAATGGGATAATCAGAGCAACTAATTTTTAGAACCACTATGATAATTAAATGAAATAATAAATGAAAGGTGCCTGGCACATACTGAATATTGAATAATTTGACTTATTATTATTTGTATTTTAATTTCAATATCTTTCATAAAAATGGAAATAATAAATTATAAAGAATAAAGAGAAACATTCTTCCTTCCTCCAGCCCATCCTTCATCTCACTTGGATACATTCTCTTCTGTTGTGTATTTATCCACATAAAAGTATTTATATAGTATGATTTTATTTTTAAAAATAATAAAATAATGTAAGAAATAGTTTTATTCACCTTTCTCTTTTTATGTGACAATACATTTTAGACATCTTCCCATGTAAGTAATGTTTTTTAAAAACATTCTTAATTGGAATTTAACTCATACAGAAAAATCACATAATTTAAGCATATAGCTCAGTGAATTATCAGAAAGTGAATCTGCTCATGCAAATACTATCAATTTAAGGAAAAGAATGTTATCTACATGGTCAGAAATCCTATCAATCACTACTTGTTTCTTTCCTCCACCAAAAGTAACCACAATTCTGATGTTTAACAGCTAGGACTACTTCTGCTTGATTTTAGTCTTCATATTAGTGGATCATACTATATATACTCTTTTGTGTCCATGTGCTTTTGCATATTATGTTTGAGAGATCACATTCATGCTAGAGTTTGGTAACTTCCATTGCTTTAATATTCTATTAAATAAATATTCATAATTCAGTTATTTCCTTTTTCTATAGATAGATATTCCCCTCCCAGTTTTTGGCTACTATGAATAATGCTGCTATGACAATCTTGTACGTGTCTCATGTGTTGAAGTGCATGTGCTTCTGTTATGTGTATAGCTAGGAGCTGAATTGCTCTGCGAGTATGAGTATTGTTAATTTAGCAGCTATTTCCAGTTTTCCAAAATGACACTTCAATTTAATATCTTTCCTGCAGTATATGTAAGAGTTACAGCTGATTCATATTTTTACCATCACTTGGGATTGTCAACTCATAGATTTAACTATTCTGTTTATTTTGCAGCTTTAGTTTTCTTCATGTTAGGGAAGTTGAACATAATTTCATGTTTAATGGCTATTTTGACACCCTTGTTTGTGAACTGTCAGTTTGTATTTCTTGTTCATATTTCTATTTGTTTATTTTTTCTGTTACTGATTATACAGATATCAATATATATGTCATATTTATATCTACATGTATGTGTATAGGATACACACTCTTTTTAAACCATATGTATTGAAAATACCTTCTCCAATTCTGTAGACTGTCCTGTCAATCTCTTCAGGGTGAGTTTTGATGAACATATGTTTTTAATTTTAGTGTAGGTCACTATATCAATTATTTTCTTTGTGATAAAATTAGTACCTTTTATGTCATCCATTGGATAAAACAATTGTATTAAAGATTTAGTGATAAAATATGAGAAGCAAAGAACACCATAAAAATGGTTGAAAATCACTCTTCTGAGATCCTCCTGAATGTCCTTTCCTAGAGCCCATTCAACCCACCCGGGGCTTTATCACACTTCTGAGGACGGCAGCTGTACAATGGCCCAATTAGCCCGGTGCCCGGCAGCAGGAAATGCAGTTTCACCCCTCCTGCCTCTCCTGAGATCCATTAGCAGTTTTTTTGACATCTACTCTTTAGTGTTTCCCTCTGCTTTTCCCATGACTTCCTATCCAGGCTGCTTTTCTCGAATTTGAGAGTATAATTAAGAACTTTTATTATCATTTTTGACTTTTTTTAAAACTGGGAGAGGGCATTGAGGGCAACGGGAGCACATTAAGAAACACAAAACTTTGTACCAGCATCTTTTGTTTTCTCTCCTGGGATACAATAAAGGTTCTATCCTAAAAGGGCATAAAGTTGTTTTTCATTCTTGAATTATTGTCTTGTTCTCCACCCTTATCCTCTTGGGAGAAGATAGGGTGGTTCATTTTGTTATTCACTAAAAGGATGGTCTGTTATGTTACTCCAACCCACCATTTTCACTCGAAAGTTCCTCATACTTAATATTTAAATAATTTCTTTATGTTACCATTTCAGACTCATATTTTTAATAGAAGACTTAAAGATACAATATACAGAGTAGAGTAGAACAGAGCTGAATATCAAGTTCCAGCTATCGTGCCATATGTAAAAAGTTTGTTTTCTAAAGCTTCAGAAACTAAGTTTGAAAAATTGATTATACACATTAAACAAGATGAATGCAGTACCATTCAGGAATAAATTATTTTTAAAGAAGAGTAACCACTAAAATCTATGATAGGGATGAATATTCTTAGCCATGTATGCTAACATCCTATTATCAACCATAGATACCTTGCAACATAGTACATGATAAGGCTGCTTTGATAAAGGTAATGGAACTGAAAATGAAAAACATCTAAGCTTAGTTCTCTCTGTAGTCTGCTCTGTAGTAACAGGTTTTGATTTATCACAGTATTTGTTATATTAATAAGTTATTTTTTGTTTTGTAAAGGAATGCAAAGTATTTTTGCTGATAATATGTGGCAGTAGGCAGGGAGATGGAAGACCTGTGGCTATTGATGTATTTACATGATTTAATAGCAAACAATTCACTTCAGGGACTATAGGTCGCAACTGTTTGATTTTTTCACTTTTTAATCAATTGACTTTGTATTACAAAACTTAGATTATGTAGTAAGAGGAAAGTTATGAATAAACACTCAGGAGGAATTCTTTTTTTCTTTCACAAATAGTACTAAAGGCCACATATTTTCAAACATAATTATAGTAAAATTATTTGATTTTAGAATTGAAAAGTTAGTGCAACAGTAAAATAGACAGAATATAAAATTTTCAAAATAGAAGTACTGAAGAATATTATAAGCAATGAGTACTGTTAGAAAGGTGTATGTTTTTATATTAAGCTCTGTGGGTCCCATATGCCACATTAACTTTAGTTCAACCCAAAGACATCAAATAAATGTTAATCTCTCTCTCTCAAATATACAGAGTGGGGCAAAAGTAGGTTTACTCACAACTGTAGACTTACTTTTGCCCCACCCTGTATATTTTTAAATGTATAAGATTATATATATATACACACACAGATATATACATACATACACCCATATATATGGCAAATGTGAGAAGCAGTGTCTTTTTCCTTAAAATATTGTAATTTGTACTACTTTTGGACAGGACTTGAAATCTCCAGAAGAGCTCATTATTAAACCTTTGAAGAAAGTCAGTCTGTTGCTTCACTGAAAAGATACTTGATGATGCATTAGTCAAGAGTGTGATCCTATCCTTTTTTGAGATAATTCTTCATGTTTTTAGGATGTGTAGTAATTTTTTTTCTTTTTTTAAAATATATTTTATTGATTATACTATTACAGTTGTCCCAATTTTTCCCCCTTTGCTTCCTCTCTGCTTGGTACCCCCTTCCCACCAGCAATCCCCTCTTAGTTCATGTCCATGGGTTGTACATATAAGTTCTTTGGCTTCTCCACTTCCTATACAATTCTTGGCATCTCCCTGTCTATTTTGTAATTTTTTTTTCAATAAATCATTATGTTGTGAGTTTTATGAATATTTATATAGACAATATTTTGAAACTGTAAATTTATAATTCTCAAATTTTATTTATCCTAATAAAATCATTGATTATATCTCTTTTTAAAAAATTTATTAACTTTAAAAATGCTGCTTAGAACAATAAACAGTAACAATTACTTGCAAAACAGTATATTATAGTTTCTAAATATCATATAGCCTTTTAGAAAAAAGTACTATAATTTTGAGTCTGAAATTTATATATAGTATATTTACACAGGCTGGGGTAAAAGTAGGTTTATAGTTGTGAGTATGTGAAGCACAGAGTTTATTCTTGTATTATTATTTATTAATCATTGTATTATTTTCCATATGAACAACTGTAAACCTACTTTTGCCCTATCCTGTATATATAGACTATTAGTCTTGCAGGAAAGGAGTAATAATAAAATAATCCAGATAGAGGGCAATAATGATATCCTAGTCAACTTTTAAAAAATTTTGGTTCACTTGGGTATTGCATTGGGTTGTATATTTGAAATTTTGTAAGCATATAAATACCTCTTACTTCATTGAAATATTGAAGATAGAGTATTTATGATTGATATGGCTATATGGTTTACTATGTCCATTAGAAGTGGGTGTTTTCTCCATTTGAATTATTGCAATGACTGCTCCCAAACATCAATGACAATTTGATTTGTGATCATGTATAAATAAACATTCAGAAGAGATTCATCAGTTGGTCATCTGTTTGAGTTAAATGAAGTTCAACATCATTCCTCATAATATGGATAGTGATTAATACAGATATTATATTTATTAAATCATACATATCATACATGTAGATGGCCAAATTTGTAAATTTCTATAAAGTAACATGGGTTTCTACCACCTTTCATAAAAGAAATAACACCATATATTTTTATGGCACTTTATATTTTTCAAAACACTTATATAACTTTTTTCAAATTCTGTGAACTGGGTAATAAAAATTACATTTGCAATATTTATAGTCAAACTAAAGCATAGAAAGGTTAATTGATTTACCCATGTTGTACAGTTAGCTCACACTGACTTAGGTTCAAGTCTACCCTGGGTCACCTACTGGCATTTCGAGGTACCTATGGCAGCAGCTGGATGACCTCTTCATTCCTAGTGTCACCCTCGTGGCAAGTGGTAAAGACTGCTGTCTGAGCCTGCGCTGAGTTCCCTACTGAACACACATGCTGTTGCTGCAGCTTTAGAACTCCTCTCTCCGGGCTCTCCTTAAAGGGTAGTGTTTGTGAAGAGAAGCAGTAACCCCAGTAGCAACATTAGCAGCAGTTGCACGTGGTTAAAAGACATCTTAGAGTAACAGCGAGGTAGTTAGGGTGAGCTAGTCCGTCTGTGGAAGGACGGCAAGCAGAGGGGCTCTAAGGAGACCTGAAGGATCGGGGCAAGTAGTCTGCTCATGATCACGCTGCTGCACAATGGCTTCTGGGCCAGTTTCTAAAACTGATAGACAGCATATTTTAAATTTTTTCTAGGCTGTTAATTTTGTTTAGCTAGTTTTAAAAAATCTGTAGTGCAAGACTGTTAGAGGCAATTAATCCTCTTCATTTGGATGAAATAGATAAAATGAAAATAAAAAAATTGTACCAATTGTCTATTACACTACTGTCACATTCATGAATCCAGGATTTTTTATAGTCTAATTATTTTTTCCCTAAATGGATATGTTTATCAAACAGGTAACACTAATGACACATTTTAGCAAAAATACACCATTCTAAACCTTTAAGTCCCAGATGTCCCTACCAGGCAAGTTATAAGGGAGGAGAGATTAAAGCTTATCTGAATAAGATTTTTAGTATTTACTTCATGTTGCCATGTGCCAAACACTGTTTTAAGCACATTGAATGTGTTAACTCTCCCAGTCATACAACAACTCTTTGATATCTTTGGTATCATTATTATTATCATTATTCCATTTTACAGAAAATGAGGCACAGAGACATTAAGTAACTTGTCCAGAAGGTGGGGTTGGGTAGTCCAGGTTGAGTAGTTTTCTTAATCACTGGATTATACTCTTCTTGAGATGATCGTGGCAGCAGTCTCAATCCTTGACTCAGTTCATTGGTTTTTGCACCTACCTCTGCCCACTAGAAGCAAGCTTGTTCCTCACTAGGTCCTTTTCTGCTGTAGTGACATCAGAAGCTCAGAAGCAGACTTGTATCTCCCACTGACTTATTTCTTCATAAATTTCAGTCATAGCAATAGGATCTAATTATTCTTAACACAATTGTTCTATTTCAAGAGAAGTTTAATGAATCACAGGGTCAAGGGTTGGAAAATCATGACCTCTAGGCCAAATTATGCTATTGTCTGGTTTGGTAAGTAAAGCTTTTTGAAACAGTCATATTTCATTTATTTACTTTTGTCTACGGCTCTTTTCATGCTATATTTGGCAGAGTTGAACCATTGTGACAGAGACTGTATGGCCTGCAAAATTATTTACTCTCTGGCCATTACAGAAAAAAATTTGCCACTCCCCTGTTCTGCTCCTGATTAAGTAGACCCAAGGAAAAATTGTCTTTGATATACACTATGTTTTGACCCAGCTCTTGAATTCTTACCCTTTTTCCTACTTATCAGAGGAAGACAGTGTAATGATATTTAACAGAATAATTTCCTAAAACAAAGTCTCAATACCTACCAGTTTTTCATCACAACCATCAAACTTGAATACCTCACAAATAGAATTTCAAGAACTATTCTAATCAAGTGCTTACTTATGCAAGGGCAGCATGGAGTATTGAGGAGGTTTGGTGGAGTACAGATGTGAAACACAGGTCTAGGTTATGATGTGAGCCCTGTTTAGTGAAGACACATAAGCACATATTCTTGGTGTAAGGGATCTCTTCTCAGCACCATTCTTAACTGATACTCTTATTTTAAGACCTGTCATGGTCACCTTTTGCAGAGAAGCATGTTCACAGTACCTCTCTGCTAAATGGTGAGAAATGGGATACATACCATCTCTTATTCATCTTGTATATCCCTCACAGTGCCTAGCAGAGTGTGATGCACTTTCTGGCACTCAGTTTAAATTTGTTGAATTAGACTTTTGCTCTCATAAAAAAAGATAAGACAAAAAGCAATCTCTACATGCCTAATGAATGGCGATGCATGAATTTATCATCCATGTTTTCAATCCCACTTCCTCCCATATTCACCGGGCTCAAGCTCCTTTGGGTGCTAGTAAGAAGGGACAAAGCTATCCCCCAAATTTTGTGGTGTGCATTGCAAAATTGGTTAAAGCAACTGAGCAAACTTTTTAAAAAATTTGTTGTTCGATTAAAGTTTGTATGCAATATTATTTTGTATTATTTTTACCTGGGCACTATAGGTTAGACAGTGTGGTTAGACAATCATATACTTCACTAAGTGATCCCCCTGATAACTCTAGTACCCAGCTGGCACCATGCATAGTTGTTACAATATTATTGGCTATATTCTCTATGCCATAATTTATATCCTCTTGACTATTCTATAACTACCAATTAGTACTTCTTACTCCCTTCATCTTTTTCACCAAGCCCACAGGCTCCTCCCCTCTGTAAACCATCAGTGTGTTCTCTGTATATATGAGTCTGTTTCAATTTTGTTTGTTTATCTTGTTTCTTAGATTCCATGTATCAGTGACAACTGTGGTATTTGCCTTTCTCTGCTTATTTCACTTAATATTAATACCCTTACTATTTGTGACAGCAAACATTTTTCTATAAGAAAAGATGCTTTTTGATATGATGTCAGGAAATACCGTGAGATTTCATTGACCTTGGCATAAGTACCTAATGAAGATATTGTGTATTCTGCTGAGAATCATTTTATAGAGAAAGGCAGATGTTTGATTTTTTAGATTTAATTTGTTTTCTTCAGCAATATCAGAAATCTCTCCTTTTAGCTCTAACTAAATGCACAAAAGGGGAGGGCCCATTAATCCTACTTGTCCTGTCTATTCCTACCTGGAATAAATACCTAAAACTACTCCTTTTACCTTGTTTCTTAAATACAAACATTAAATAATATAAAGACTGCTTCTGAATCCCTTTCTCTCACTGGAGTTGCTCATGTAATTTGCCTCCTGTAACTTGGTCAGATGTCTGCTTCTAATTCTCAAAGATCACATACTTCCAAAGGGCATGCTTATTTCTTTTCAAAGAGGCAGCACAGAATGGATTCAACTGCATAGTAATATATCCCATGACGAAACCTCCTGATTGATACTGCTTGCTGAAGAGAGCTCATTTTCTGAAAGTGCACCTAAAGAGTTTTGTGTGGTCTCATCCCTTCTCCCGTGACCTATTAGTAGCTCCTTTGACTGAGTTCCAGAATTCCGTATTGGTTCAGTTGCAAATTCTAAAAGCCTGCTTTTCATCCTGACTGCTGTTCTCAGAGCTGTCTCTCTCCCACAGAGCATTCTTTTTCAAACTATCTTTTCTAAGGATTTTTATTATAACCCCATAAGGATTCAAGTTTTATGTTCCCTTTGTTCCTTTTCAACATCAATTAGTTGGTGAGGCAAACTGAGAAAAGATAAATCTACAGTTTTGAACTAGGAATATAATTCAAACCTGACATTGACTTGCAACCTGCTATTTCTCTATCCTTTTCCCTTTAATATTTGATGATACAAAATACCAATGTTCAATAAATGTTTGTAGAATGGAATTGAGTTTATATTGAAATGTTCCAAAATAGAAAAAAAATGGCGAAACTATAAAACAAATAAAACAAACCAAAAAATCCCAGCTAAAAATCAGCCTCTAGATTCTAAAGTGAAACATCTGTTTTAATTTCCTCACTACTTTTAATTGCTCCTACACAAAATAGGAAAGAAATTAGCCCTTGAGTCAAGTTAAGGGATACCTTTTATAAAACATGGGTGCCTAACTGAATCACAAAAACCTTTGCGTTCATCTGTAGTGAGGCTTCTATGAGTTTGAGAAAATCTAAAAGAGAGTAACCCCATGAAACAGGCAACTGAGGTATTCCCTCAGTAGGACTGAACAACCCCTTTACAAATGAACAAAAAGAATGCTTTACAGACAAAAATATTTTCTCCATTCAGAGGCTACGAAACTCCCAGGAGTAAATAGGTTTGATGTACCCAGTGCTGTGATAACAACAATTGTATAGGACAAGGACAGAGTTAGGGAATCATTCAACGGCACTGTTTTCTTACCGGTAATTTCTAATTTAATGTTTTTGGTAGGTCAGTGAATATGAAAGGCAAACATAACCCTGTGACACTAATATCACCTTGGGTTTTTATTGGTTTATATTAAAGAACCAATGTGAGCAGGAGATCTGTATATAAGCTGGGCATGTACTTCCACAGCCTCCAGAAAGAGAGCGCACTGAGTGGTGCTACGGCCGTGAGCCAGAAACACGGCCCAGAGGTGGAGGATTCCCAGAGGTTGGCTGCTTCTTCAGCCAAGAGCTGTTTTTACTTAGTAAAAACACACTTTCCACAAGGAAACACCTTCCAATTCTATATGGCTTAAAAATGGCAGAGCTAGAAAAATAATCTTGCTTTGTGGCTTTAAATTATGTTTGTGTCTTTTGTTCTGCGTGGTTTTGTTTTGTTTCCCCTGCAATGCACCATTAACTCTAAATTTCATGGTCGTCTACAACCATTTAAGTTTTGAATATAAACACAAGTTTCCCTCTTTTAAACTTCTTTCTCTTTTAACATAAATAAGTCAGACATTCTAAAGCCATCATTTAAACATGCGTGCTTACATTCCTTAGAAATAAATAATGCCGGCCTAGTTCTGACATGTTAGTTGCTTTCTAAAATGTAACATAAATTCTCAGTTTTAACTTAATGTTCAAAACTTCTGATTGTACCCATTTTCCAAAGAAATAAAAAACTTCCTTTTAGGCATTTTACTCAAAGTCAAAAAATAAAAAGGTTTTAATTTTGTTTGGAAAATACAGAATAATGAATCAGTTTTGCAAAGTACTTTAAAAGAGAAGAGAAAATGATCTAGGGAGTAATGAGTTGCCCTGCAGTACAGAAACTATCCAAGAAAACATTACACCTGCAACATAGAGAATTGTCAAAACTACTGAGCATTCATTCCAAAGGAAATAAAACAATTGTCACATTTGGAATATTACAAGTAATGCACTTCAGTGTTGTTTGGCCATAGAAACAAGAGGCCCATAAATTCTGGCTGCAAGATCCTTGTGAACATATTGCATAATGTAGAAAACCCTGGATATAGAGGCATTTCCTTAAACAAATATTGTGAATAATACTGTTTAAAAAAACAGATAATTTTAAGATAATATTAACACTAAAGGAGTGATAGGAATTTCCCCAATTGTCAAATGAATCCCAGCTTTGGAATGCCTTTTTCCAAGTTAACAAGTATTGAATGCAATTTATATTTACTGACTAATATGATAAAAATATGCTCTGAAACATTCACAGCATTTGTGTTTTACTGCTATAGCTATACAGTATGCTGTCAAGTTCATATGCTTGCTGTTTTTTCCCTTGCTGGTTCAAATCCTGTTTGTAGGTCATGTTCCATTGAATGACTCATAAATTAGAGAAACTGCTAACAAAAACTAGAAAGAAGTAAGATTTTTTTTTTGGCAATGCTTCATGCATTAGGCTAGAAACGTTTCCCCATGATATTTAAATGAATAATTCATTAATTTAATAGGTTATCATTTAAACAAGAAACATAACATATAGGAGGGCATTTAATACTCATTGTAGAGAATGGTTCCATTCAAAGCACTTGTCTTTACAGTCAAATAGATGGTAACAATTCTGTCCTGTTCCTTCTCCAGCAGAAACTTCAACCCATTTAGGGTTGTAAAAAAAGGCAGTTCTAAATAGGAATTCCCATTGAAAGATGGAAAAAATAAACCTGCATCTAAAAAAAAAGTCCATGTTACTATATTCCGATATACTATATTGCTAATTAAGCATATAAGAATATAATATTAATTGTCATCATTCATTAAAAAAGATAAAAACTGATATTTATAAATATTATTTAGGCCCAACGTTAAGAAATTTAGATATATAAGTATAATACATTTTTAAAGTCATTGTCTCATATAATTAACCACCAGTCTAGAGGAAAAGACTTGAATCAAGAATGTAATTTTTTGTTCATTGATGAGCTTTAAGGATGAATAAACACCCTGAAAGTGTATGGGAAAAAAATCTGCAAAATAATAGTTCTCATTAGATTCTTAAAATATTCTGTAATACAAATGGCTGGACATCAAATTATAGCCTTAAAATCAATGAACTTTATTTGATGTAATTATACCCAGAAATCTGTGACATAAAAAGATTAGGAAATTGTCGCATTGTTTTTATTATTATTCATTAATACTTAGTGATTTTCGCTGATATATAAAATATTTTATAAGGAACATTGCTATAATATGCAAGGCTATTCATAATTTTTAGGGCTCCTATTTTAGAATTCTTAATCTTTTAATTGATTAATCTCATAAAATCTTGAGGCAACATAAATTTTAAAAAAATATTTATTTTGTTGTCACATATATGTTTAGATCTATAGACTTGGCATACTTAGCAAGTATATTACATAAGATACTGAAAATGCAGCTTTATTTTTTGTCTCCCTCACAATGGGGAAGTTTCTCTGCCTCTGGGTGAAAACTTGGCAATCCCTATGAGTCATACCTTCTTTCTAATTTATACAATAATTAGAAAACTCACGTCCAGTCTAAGAAATTCATCAACACTTACCCCTTCCGCAAAGATATGACTTCCCCACACCCTTCACCAGTCAAGGCCTATAGGGTGCCTGGTACTGGTCTGTGTTGAAGGGCAGAAAGAAGCTGATTTCTGTTCTTTTTTTCCTTTTTACCACCTTCCCTTCAGGCCAGCTGTTGTTTTGGACCTTTCTAGTTTCAAATGGGAGAGGATAAGGTGCAAAGGTACGGTTTAAAGGAGCGAGAACTACAAAGAACGGAGAGCTGTTAGAGCTGGTGATTAATATTGTAAGCAGGCCTCCTGCTCTCCAGGGATAGATGTTTACAATGGTCTGTTTCTCTCAGGGTAGGAATGTCAGATAAAATACAGGATGCTCAGTTAAATTTCAACTTCAAATAAACAGCAAATTTTTTTTAGTATATCTCATGCAATGTTGGGACATACATAGACTGAAAAAAATATTTGCTCTTTATTTGAAATTCAAATTGAACTGAGTGTCCATTATATTTAGTTGTTAAATCTGGCAACCGTATGGCTCACGAGGATTTGTGCAGTGCAGTCTTTAGCAACCCTCTGCCAACTACAATTCGTAGGACTTGGGCTATAGCTTGCCTTGGGTTTGTGACTTTTAACTTGGCCTCAGTCTGATTTTTCACATTATATGCAGACCCCTGCTGTTGACAAGCACTTCCCTGCGTCAAAGAAAAAGTTGCACATTCTCAAGGCTAATGCAATAGTGAAGAGAGGCCAGAATTCGGTCTTTGCTCAACTCTCTGATACAAAAAGTGGTGGACTTTTTAAGAGCTGAGATGAAGGGATCATAGGCTACCTGTTTTGCCTTACCCCCCAAAACGTAAGCTTTCTCATTTCTTCATTGCAAGAGGTAATTTACAGCTCGGAGCAAGGCACCCATTGAAGTGAGGCTGCTGTCATTCTGTAGAGATGGGAGACAGGACCATGATCTTTATTGATTACACTTGAAAGAGATGGCTCCAGGTTCTGGAGAAAGATATTCCTGGGTTGTAAAACTGCCAAAAAACTTTCAAAAAGATTTACATCTCAAGGGGCCAAAGAAAGAATTTATAACTGAAAGTTTTCTAAAGTAAATGCACTAAGAAGAGTGAGGTCAAAGGCCTAGAGTCAGGAAGAAGCCTGGCTAGCCTTCAGTCGGCCTGAAGGGAATATTAAGGTGGCCCTGGTCACCTGACTAGTAAAACCAGTTGGGCAGAACAAAAAATGGCTCTGGGTCAAATCTCTTTTCTGGGGGGTCTCTATCTAGTTCATGGTAAACACTCCTACATTCCCTGCTCTACCGTCTGTAGGAGTATAGTTAATTTTCAGTCTCTTCTCTTTCTGTCTTCATACTACACACATGCACACAAACACACAGGCTGCTTTCGTTTTCTCAGGTATGACTGTGTGACTGTTGGCCCATAGTGTTCTTTCCCAAGTGATCTAGTTATAGCTACCACCAAACACTGTCATATGATGAGTGAGAGAATGTAAAGAGTGAGGTTGACCGATAGCTTTCTACAAAACTGTAGCCCTCAAAAGCATGTCTCTGAAATCCTCTCCTTTTCAAATGCTGCCCCTTTTTATATCAAGTGCTTCCTATTTAAATCCTGCTTTTAAATATGGCACCTCATTTTGTTTATAACATTATATCCTGGGTTGTAAAATAAAGTTTATATCTAACATCTTGTTTATAGCTATAATTTTGTATTATCAGATACAAATAATATAATTTATTTATTAACAAACTGCTTGATTTAATTTATATGGTAACACATATTAAAAAAAATTTGTCCTACACACAGTCTTTAACTCCTAGAAATTTACCTGACTGGCTGTTTTACTGGATTTTTTCCCCCCATATTTTTTAGGCTTAGTCAGCAAACCTTTCATCAGTGCTAACATGCCTAGAAATCTCTGTAATACTTAATACTTACTTTTATTAAAACTTCCTCCTTTCTTGTCCCTCACAATACTATGCTACAATTTGATTGTCTTCTTACCTGCCCAATAGCACTTTTTCAGATTGTTCTTTCAACTATTCCATAGTGTGCTATTTCTAAAGCTCTGTCCTGGGACATAATTCATCAATGTCTTTTCTAAATCTGATTCTCCTCCATTTTCTTCCTCATAGATATATTCTTCCAGGCTTAGAAACTCTGCATCAGAATCCACCCATCTCTTCTCAAACTAGTTGCTGGTTCTTGTCACCTCTTCCTTAGATGGATTCTTGCAACTCCCCTTGTGCTACCTCTGCCCTTACTTAAGTTCTCCTTACATTTCAACTTAAGTATTGGCAACAGCTTCTTTCTAACTGACCTCCCTTCCTGTAGTGTCTGACAGCTGTCATGTCAGCATCACTCATTTGTAATCATCTCAGCTCTTCCGTACTATGGAATAATTCATCTGCTTACGGAGTAAACTAGGCTCTCCATGGTCTTATTTTTTGTGTTTCCACACACACACATATCTACCAGCAAGGTTGAATCACATTTTCTTCTGTGGTTCCACTTGTGTTCACACTGTTCTCTTTGTCTGGAATGCCCTTTCCACAATCCCAGATACATAAGACTTCCTTTTATTCAAGGCTCACCTTTAATATTCCCCCAAATTTGAACTCCTTATCATATGATATTACTAGCTACAACTTTTAGTGGGTGCATGTTTTCCACATTATATTACAGAAATAAGAAATTTGGGATAGAGCTGAGAAAATAGTAAATCTGAGTCTGTTACATTGGATAAAGGAGATAAATTAACTTTAGTTAGTAGAAATAGAATATTCTAAATAAATGAATTCTTAGAAGACATTGAGGGAAGTATGAGTTAAGAGGATGAACTTGCTTTCTTGTGACCACAAAACACCACAACATCATTAGTTTGGACCACTTAGAGTAGAATATTGACAGATTCAGAACTTCACATGTACCACTTTTTAATATACAAGGAGAAAAACCATAGGCCCATGCAGTTTAAATGCAATGTAGGCAGCTCTACACTAGAGAAAGTTTGGATGACAAATTTAGATGTGGCTATGGCAGAGGAAAATGAATAAGATTACAAAGAGATGGACTTGGGTTTTAAATTAGTAGAATCTTTATAATATAACTTGGCAACTATTTAAATGTTGCATACCTGAGATTCTACCATAGTATGGTTTTAGCCAGTGTTTCTTTCTACTACTTTTACTTATCCTGCTTGGAGTCACTCATGTTTTCATTCATTCAGTATATTTATTGAGTGGCTACTCCATGCTAGAACTGGTCAAGGAATAGATGGTGAGCAAAACAGATAAATACTTCACCCTCATGAAGCTTAAATTCTAGCTTTATGGAAGAAAATGCCAGGCTAGAAGTTGGTAAAATTTATTCTCCTGATGTGGTAGAATTTTTCCTGGCTCCTGGGAATATATGCCACCCTATTTGCTTAACTATTATTTCTTCCATTTGTTCTCACTACGGGTCATTAAGCTTAATATGAGGTGTAAGACTAGATAAAAGGGTGAGTCTAACAAAACCTATTCCATCTACCTTCCCATGCTATTTGGTCTCCGGTAGAAAGATCTGTGATAGATAGATTGATTCATCTTTGTGTTTTCCTATGGCACAAACAATTTTGTATATTGTAGGCAAATATATTCTCAGATATATAAAAATATAGCTAAAACAGTCATTTGTGGTCATTTTGATAAAAAAGACAGAAAAAATATTCTTATAATTAAAACGAGATGAAGAAAGACTATAGAGATTGGGTTCTGGCATTTTTCCTGTGGTTAAGCTTTTTACATTATTAATAAATCCAAAGGAAAATTTCTGTAAGAGAACACTCTTCGTATGAGGGTTCACATATGAATCAAATTTGGATTCTTAATCAGGTTTTGCTTATTCTGAGAAGTAGTGAAATCATCAAGAGCAGTAAAAATATAATTCAATTTGCTTAAAAATGACTTCCATGTTGTTTCACAAGAGCACATCTATTGTATAATTCAGGCACACCTGCCTACTTCCTAACTCACACACTCCTTGAACCTTGTTTTCAGAGCTGACAGGTTTTATGAAAATTATGGCAGGGAACAACAATTATGAACAATAAACATTTGCTATTGAATTGCTTTCTAACCACATTAATTTTCATTATCATCATGTTTAGTGAATATGTTGAAAAACAGAACTGCCCTGAATGTGGAAAACAAGACTAATTGGGGTTAGGCGAAGTGTTTTCCCGCTGCTTCCAAAAGCCTCTTCAGGCAACGCTATTTGAACACACTCCAAATTTGTTTCTCTTCCAATTACAAATGGAAAAAAAAACCCAGTATTTTTATATGAAAATATATATTAAAAATCTTACAAAATATGTTATATAGTAGTTAATTAGTAGCTTCTAATTACAACTTAGATGTATGTAATATTTAACTATCTTAAAGGGTTATATAGTCTGATCTAACTAATTATATTAACTTTTATATGCCTAACAAAATTCAAAATCAGTTCTGAGTCATGGAAAAATCCAGTAAATTAACCCAGAAGGAAAATCTTTTGAATCCTTAAATTATGTTATTTAAAAAAACCTCCAAACTTTTAAATTGTCAAGGGAAGGTATGAAATAAACCACAGTACTTGAGTTTGAAGCACTTTATGTTAAAAATATGGGTGAGTATAATTTTTTCACCCAAAATACTTCAGGACTACAGTCAATTAATAACAACAATTTACTGAAATTTAATTCAGGAGAGCACCATGGAATATTTTATGATAACGAAAACAGATGAGATTAGGACCTATACCCTGACCACAATACCACTGAACAGCATACATTTTATTCATTCTGAATAGAAATGGACTCCTCTGTCTATATTATGAATTATAATTCCCTCAGCCTAGTATAAAGGTTTCCTAGGATCTAACCCCCAAAACTGACATACTGACATGCAAATAAAGCTACCAATGTGATAAGTCACAAATTTTCCATATACAAAGTTATTGCAATTCTTGGTCCTAGAAGAAACAATATTGTTTGCTAGTCCTTCTTTATAATGAAGATATATTTAACTTACTAAATAAAAATGACAAGTGAATACTATTGAAATGTTTTTATTGAATCTCTTCTTGCTTTTCCCAGAAAGAACATCACACAAATTCTCACTAAGTTCATAAAAACGTAGATAAGATTGATGCAATGTAATTATTAATACTTTGTTTTTACTTAAAATATTTCATTGTTCACTTTATAATGCTAATTTTATTAAGTCTTGTGATAGAAACGAATATCACTAGTTAACAAACTAATGTGTCCTTCTTCCTGAAGAAGGATCATTGAAAAATAATAAATCTAATTAATAGTATTCAAAGATACAAAAGCTACAATCATGTATATTATTCCAAAATTGTAAAATGAAGTTCTAAGACCTATGAAATTAATCTCATACATATTAACTATGAGAAACTCTGATGTCTTAAAGATTTATATATACAAGGGTGGGCAAAAGTAGGTTAAATTAACACCATCATTACCAAAAAGATAAATGATAAGGATATAAAATAATAACTAATATTAATGAGATAAACAATACAAATAAATAATACAATAATAAATAATAATGTAATAATAAACTTTCATGTACTCACAACTGTAACCTAATTTTGCTCACCCCTGTATATAGTACATGGACTATTTATACATATAATATAATGTATAGTACTATAGTTTAGTATTTATAAATGACAGTAAAAATTCTTACTGCATCATACACTTTTTGCTTATTTTATAATTAAAAAATTATTTTAGATTTGGATGGCCCATGACTCATGGATTAAATTATTACCTTTACAGGGATAATTTATCCTATTAGATATTCACATTTATATTAATCCATAAGTGTTAATCAATTTGTCTGGTATCTGATAAAAATTATCAACAACTCTGTTGCTGCTGCTAGTTCTGCTGCTATTTTTGAGGCATCTAATTTTCTTCCCCATAGAAAAGCTCTTGAAAAAACTAGGGCAGAACTAACATGTCTCCATTTGATCACAGCTGCTTCGTTTCTCCATTTAAAGCACAGGGAGAGTTTCTCTGCATCCGACCAAAGCAATGCACAAGGAAACTGTGTATTAAAACAAAACAACACAAAATCCTTTCTCATTCTTCATTGTCACAGCCACTCTAGAAATGCTGTTTTTCATCCCTTGGTTTCTCTGTCACAGAATGGTCGATCATCCTGTGGAGTCCTTTGACCCTCTCAGAAACCTGAGGCTTTAGAGCTATAACCCTACTTTTGTCCTCTTACAAAATAAAACTAAATAAAACATTATTTAGCACATCGAAAATATATTCCATTCAGTAAAAATAAAATCAGGACAAGAAAGGTAAAGAATCATCAATATCTCACATTGTCTGGATGTGTTTTCATAATAGCTACCAATCTCTATTTTATTTCTATACCTTCTTATCTTAGTTAAAGTTTTGGCTGGGTATTTCATTTGTTCCCATAACTTCAGATACTTCCTAGCTTCTGAAACTTCTCAATTTTCTACCTTTAGCACAGATAGCTTTTGACCTTATATGTCCAGCTGTCTACTAGATAGATCCAGTTGGAAGGAACTTAAATAACCTAAACTCAACTTATCCAAACCAGTTTTTTGCCTTTTCCCTTTTAAAGTTTGTTCCTTCTTCTCTTTTTTAACTTAAATTTTATTTTTCAATTCCAGTTTGCAGTCAATGTTATTTTGTATTGGTTTCAGGTGTACAGCATAGTGGTTAGATTCATCCACTTTAAAAAGGGTTCCCCTTCTTTGGGATCTCTTACTACAATAAGCAATTCAAAGCCTCTGGTTTTTACAAAAGCTTATTAGCCAGTCACCTAGTTTCTTTCTTTCAAAAATGGTGATATGTCTCCAAAAATGTGCAGATATTCTGTGTAAATCTCAGTCCTCTCTTCCATCAACTTTACATATTTTTAAAAGACAAATACAGTGGTTTTCAAACTGTTGCTAGTCCACAACATTTCCACTAGTCCCATTCAGTCTTAACATTGTTACAGCAATTTGTTTGGATAGCCATTACCATCTACAGTTTAATTTTAAGTCAATTGTATGCAGAAGCTGTATACATTGCCTGTTACTTGTGTGTCTCAGGCTT
>PVKM010011570.1:0-32978 GCA_004027735.1 Carollia perspicillata
GAGGAGGGGAAGGGAAGGGTCATCAAGGAACATGTATAAAGGACACATGGACAAAGCCAAAGGGAGGTAGGATTGAGGGTGGAAGTGAGGATGGGTGTGGTGGGGAGGAGTGGTGGGGGGAAAATGAAGACAACTGTACTTGAACGACAATAAAAAAGAAATGTTAAAAAAAGAAAAAAGGAAAGAAAAATGTCAATGGTACTTTCACATAATGGAATACAATGTAGTTGCAAAAAGAAAATAAGGAAGTTTACGAAGTACTAATATGGAAAAGTGTCTAGAATATATTGTCATGTGAAAAAAACAATGAATAAAACAGGGTACACAGAATACAAACTGTTAGCTAGGAATGAGAATAAAATTGCCCATATTTGCTTGTTTTTTCATAATTAAACAATGGGTGGATATACAAAACACAACAAAGGCGGTTTCCTACTGGAAACAGAGGACACTAGGATAGATGAAGAGAGGGATGGCCCTTGGAATGTCTAAGCCCTTGGAATGTCCTGCCTGGTCAAAGTCTCTTTACTTGGGGTGCCTTGGTTTATGCCATAGAGTCTATGCTAACAGTGTGATTTATGGTGGGGTCCTTGGGCTGTGCAGTATCAGTTTGACTTCTGGAGACTAAGGTCAGCCATGTGATAGTTCAGCCATGGCTATGTGATTGGCCAATAAAATCTGTAGAGTGGAGACCAAAGGAACTGGGGGTCATTTAGGGAGAGTGGAGATGGAATTTACTCCCTCTGTCTGGTTACCCCCAGACTTTACCCTCACAAAATCTCCAATCAAGTAGCCTTTCCTGAGCAGTCTGGCTCTTACACTTATTCTTACTCTTACTCTTACCCTTGAGAAGAGTTACCTTACTCTTCTCAAGGTTGCCTCAAACCCACCAATGTCAAACCATGCAGTGGCTTTTGTAGGTAGGATCATCACTAAGTCTGGTTCATTCTGGGCAGGAGGACCAAGAGCTGCTTCTGCCCATGATAATCTTGGGTCTGCTCTTTTCTGGGCTCTTTTGCCTCCACTCTGAAGCTGTGTATGGAGATCTAAGATCAGGTGAGTGCTCTCTTCACAGAGGCATCCGGCTTCCACACTGACAAAGAGTGGCTTTGTTCTAAGGGAGCTGGGACCCGGGCCTAAGAATCAGAGTAACTTTAGGATCATAAACCTGACTCTCTTGAAATGTCAAACTTAACACAGAAACAACCTGCAGCAGCAAGGGTTAGGGGCTTCAGTATAACCCAAAGAGATCTGAAGAGACACTGGAAGTTCCAGAATACATTTGTCACGTGGTGGGATTCTATGCACATTCACTTAGAATTTTGTCTCAGGATTCAGGGACAGTTCAATCTGCTGAATGCTGTGAAGATACTAGAAACAATTTAAGTTTGGGAGTAAAACACACTAGTCTTTGATTGTAAGCCTCATTGTTGGCTAGCCTGTGACCTGAGCCTTTGTTTTTCAAATAATGCATTAGATTTTAAATTAAATTTTATTTTATTGTTTTTAATTTATTTTTATTGAGATAATATCAGTTAATAACATTTTATAAATTTCAGGTGTACAATATTATAATTATATATATAATTATATATATATATATATATATATATATATATATATATATATATATATATATATTCTATTAAGTACATACCAGAATTTGACTCAAAGGCAAGGGAAACAACAAAAATAAACAAATGGGTGCACCTCAAACAAATCTCCACAGCAAAAGAAACCATCTCCTACAAAAAATGCAGCCAACAGGATGGGAGAAGCTATTTTCAAATAATGCATTATTTTTAAAATTGCAGATAACTATACCTACCTCTTGTCTGGCTGTAAGATTTACTAACTATGCAACAAAAGGAAAAGCAGTTATTGCTTATTCTTAGTGATGATGCTCTGCTACATGCTTTACAGGTGATATTTTTTGGAAGGCCAAGAAACAGTCATAATATTCTCATTTTCAGGTAAGACACCCGACTATTATCCAGATTTCTTTTCTCTTTGTGGATTTGTCTCCCTGACTATAGGTGACAGAGCTAGAATTCACCTGGGTCTTTCTGCCTGCAGAGCTCTGGCTCTCACTGCAGACCCGTGCACGGACTGGACTTTCTGGTATATTCTACAAAGTTTTCTTTGAAAAAAAAAAAGCAAAAAGTGTTTCTTCCACTACTATGCCTTTTAACCTCAAAATCATCAAAAGAAGCCAAGGTACATATCTCTTGGGAATAAAGCTATGAAACATACTGTAAATAAAATGGTAGAAAATGAAACACAACATTACACTAAAAGAATGGTATCTGTGACCAACATGTTTACCTCAAGAAAGAAGAAAAAAGCAGACTTCGGGCCAAGATGGAGGCATAGGTAGACACACTGTGCCTCCTCACACAACAAAATTAAGGACAACAAAAATGTAGAAATAAAAAAACAACCAGAACTGACAGAAAATTGAACTGTATGGAAGTCCGACAACCATTCATACAGACTGGTAAGAGGGGCAGAACCGGTGGCCAGCAGAGAGGGGTCACAGCAGGAAAAAGCAGTGGCCGGAGCACCCAGGCACGCAGGCAGCGGTTGGCAGACCCTGGGTGCAGGATGGCAGCAAGCAGACCTAGTGAGGTGCGCAAGGTGGCTGGCTGACCACTGTCACACATTCACGCACAGATAAACTAGACAAAAACAGGCAGAGGGACAGACTGCACAATCCAAGGCTCCAGTGCCAGGAAATAAAGCCTAAAAGCACCAGTTGAAAACACTGTGTGAGGTGAGGTGCCAGGAGAGACTCTCAGTCTCACAGGAGAGTTCATTGGAGAGACCCACAGGGTCCTAGAATGTACACAAGCCCACCCACCTGGGAACCAGCACCAGAAGGGTCTAATTTGCTTGTGGGAAGTGGCAGAAGGGACTAAAATCCAAGAGAGAGTGGAGCAAGCACCATTGTTTCCTCTCTGACCCTGCCCCCACATACGGCATCACAACCCAGTGATATGGGTTACCCTGCCTTGGTGAACACCTAAGGATCCACTCTTCACTATTTAACAGATGTGACCAGACCAAAAAAAAAAAAAAAAGGCTCAAATGGAAGAATAGATCAAAGCCCCAATGCCAATACATCTAAGCGACCAAGAGACAGCCAACCTATCAGATGCACAGTTTGAAGCACTGGTGATCAGGATGCTTACAGAATTGGTTGACTTTTGCTGCAAATTAGATGAAAAAATGAAGGCTACACTAAGTGAAATGAAGGAAAATGCACAGGGAACCAAAAGTGATGGGAAGAAAACTGGGACTCAGATCAATGGAGTAGACCAGAAGGAAGAAAGAAACAACCAAACAGAAAAGAATGAAGAAACAATAATTCAAAAAAATGAGGAGAGGCCTAGGAACTTCCAGGATATCTTTAAATGTTCCAACATCCGCATTATAGGGGTACCAGAAGGAGAAGAGGAAGAACAACAAGTGGAAAAGTTATTTGAACAAATAATAAGGAAGAAATTCCCCAATCTGGCAAAGGAAATAGACTTCCAGGAAGTCCAGGAAGCTCAGAGAGTCCCGAAGAAGTTGGACCCAAGGAGGAACACACCAAGGCACATCATAATTACATTAGCCAAGATTAAAATGAAGGAGAGAATTCTAGAAGCAACAAGAGATAAGGGGATAGTCACTTACAAAGGAGTTCCCATCAGACTGTCAACTGATTTCTCAAAAGAGACCTTACAGGCAAGAAGGGGCTGGAAAGAAGTATTCCAAGTCATGAAAGGCAAGGACCTACATCCAAGATTGCTCTATCCAGCAAAGCTATCATTTAGAATGGAAGGGCAGATAAAGTGCTTCTCAGATAAGGTCAAGTTCAAGGAGTTCATCATCACCAAGCTCTTATTATATGGAATGTTAAAGGGGCTTATCTGAGAAAAAGAAGATAGAAAATATGAACAGTAAAAAGACAGCTAACTCACAGTTATTAACAACCACACCTAAAACAAAAGCAAACTAAGCAAACAACTAGATCAGGAACAGAACCAAAGAAATGGAGATCACATGGAGGGTTAGCAACAGGGGAGTGGGAGGAAGAGAGAGAGGGAAATGCTACAGAGAATAAGTAGCATAGATGGTGGGGAGAAAATAGACAGGGGGAGGGCAAGAATAGTGTGGGAAATGTAGAAGCTAAAGAACTTATGACACATGGACGTGAACTAAAGCGGGGGAATGTGGGTGGGAAGGGGTATGCAAGGTGGAGGGGAATGAATGGGGGGAAATGGGACAACTGTAATAGCATAATCAATAAAATATATTTAAAAAAACACACACACACAAAAAGAAAAAATGCTAGTTAGCTTTTCAGAGATAAAGACTACCGGAAAATACACACAATGAAAATAAGAAAAAGGTTATTATGCAAACCATGCATCTTCCAGAGATGGGTATAAAAACACCTTTTAATTAAATTTCATATATTGTTTTTGGACAATATTATTTTTCAACATTCATCATTTCTATGACAATGACAGGTTTTTAAAAAAATTGTATACCATGCACACTGGGGTTGGAAATGAATAGATTCATTAAGAAGTTAGCACAATCTTTGTGGACACAAGCATAAAGCTTAAACACTCAGCAACTTTCCTAGGAAAGGCTGGTCCCTCCCTGCACTTGGGACCTTGCCCCTAAGTCCCGCTGGGTGCCAAGAAATCCGGCCTAGGGATGTAAAAGCCGCGGGCCTGGGCCTCCCCAGCCCATTGGTAAAGTCAGGAGGGAGGAGGAGGCGGGCGCTGGCGTTGGCGAAGGCAAAGTGGGTGGGGCAGGGATGAGTGCCCTGAAGGGCAGCTCGCTGGGCTTGGAGGACCCGGAGCAAGTTACCTCCCAGCTCCCTGGCGTGTGGTGCTTGCTGCCTCACTCTGTCGAGACTGGGCAAGTCCCCAAGCGTCGCTGAAAGCGTCCCAGCTAACTCGAGTCGGTGAGGGTGACTCGGAGGTCGCTTCCCATGCCACAATGGAGGGAGTCTCTGTCTAACCTACTCGGGAACAGAGTCCTCTGTATGGATGAATTCCTAAGGTCGTGGATTTGCCCTCTTAATAGGGTTGAATTTTCCGTTTTTGTAAATATGGACCCTATTCGGATCATGTGCGCTTCTTTTAGGAAGAACAAAAACAGAGACCTTTAAAAGGTAAATGTGACTAACAGTGGTGACAGTTTAATAAAGCTTCAACCCAACTGCAATTATTCGTTTTGTGTAGTCTCGGAAAATCAAGAGTAAGTTTTGTAATTTGGTTCTTTTCATCCCCCTTAAAATTATATGTCAAACAAGTCTGTTAGTAAGCCTTGTTACTCCTTTAATACTCCATAGATGTTTCTTGTTTTCCTTATTTTAGGTAAATACATTTACACATTTATTTTTAAATTAAAAAGCATGCTTAATTGATCAAAATACTTCAATGTGTCATCAGATAATGGAAGTTTCCTCCCACTCTCCATCTTTCTTCCCAAATGTAACCAATGTTAACCAGACTTTTCTCAGTGCAGATACAAATAAACACACATTTTCCCAAAACACTATGTCTATTTATTCATTTATTTTCACACTTAACGTTGTTTTGTGGTCCAGTTTTCTGGTCATGCTTTGTGGAACAATTTTTCCTGGCTGGATATTATTCCATGTAGGGTTGTACCAGATTTTTTTACTTAATTCTTTTTTGGTGGACATAATTCTTTTGTAATTATCATCATAAATAATGTGCAGTGAATATCTTTGTCCATATATCTTTGCAAACTTTAAATAGCTAATTGAAATGGAAGTATTCTACCCATTTCTTAATTGTTTTTTGTGGTTAGTGGTGAGTTTAGAAGTTCTCCACACATTTTGGATATTAATCCCCTTTATAAATATGTGGTTTGCAAATATTTTTCCCATTTTGTGGGTTGTTTTATTTTGTTAATAGTGATTTTGTGATGCAAAGAAGTTTTTAATTTTGATGAAGGTTATTTTTGTCTATTTTTTCTTGCCTGTGCCAAACCCAATGTCATGAAATTTTGCCCTATTTTTCTTCTCAGAGTTTTATTGTCATGTTTTACACTTAGATCTTTACAGTTAGTTGAATTAATTTTTTGTATGTGCTATTATTTAAGGGTCAAAATTCATCCTTTTGCATATGAATATCCAGATTGCCTAGACCATTTGTTCAAAACACTGTTTTGAATTAAATGGTCATGGTGCCCTTGTGAAAAATCATTTAAGCATATATGTGAGGGTTTATTTCTAATTTATTTATATATATCTGTCTTTATGATAATCTCACATTGTTTTGATTATTGCAGATTTGTAACAAGTTTAAAATCAGGTAGTGTAAGACCTCCAACTTTTCCGGATTGTTTTGACTATTTGGGGTTTATATTCCACATAAATTCTAAGGTTATTTTTTTTATTTCTGAAAAAAAGTGCTGCTGGGAATTTAATAGGGATTATGCTGAATCTATAGATCTATTTGAGTTGTATTGACATCTTAACCATATTAAGTCTTCCATCCATGAACATGAGATGTCTTTTCACTTATTTATATCTTCTTTAATTTCTTTTAACAATCTTTTGTAGTTTTCACTGTACAAGTCTTTCACCTCCTTGAGCATCCCAAGTATTTTATCTTTTTGATACTATAATAAATTAAATTGTTTTTTTAAATTATTTTTAGCATTTTTTATTTTAGTGTACAGAAATAAAACTGATTTTATTTCTTTTTAAGTATGTTTTATTGATTATGCTATTCCAGTTGTCCCAATTTTTCCTCCCCTTTATCTTCCTCTGTCTTGCAACCCTACTTCCTCCAGCATCACCCCCTCCTAAGTTCACATCCATAGGTCACACATGTAACTTCTTTGGCTTCTCCATTTCCTATACTATTTTTACCTCCCCCTGTTTATTTTGTGTCTACCTATTATGCTTCTTATTCCCTGTATCTCCCTCCCCATTCTTCCCCTCCCCCTCCCTATCGATAACCCTCCATGTGATCTCCATTTCTGTGGTTCTGTTCCTGATCTAGTTGTTTGCTTAGTTTTTATTTTTGTTTTTAGGTTCAGTTGTTGATAGTTGTGAATTTGTTGTTATTTTATTGTTCATCATTTTTTATCCTCTTCTTTTTCTTAGATAAGTTCCTTTAATATTTCATATATAAGAGCTTGGTGATGATGAACTCTCTAGACCTTATCTGGGAAGCACTTTATCTGCCCTTCCACTCTAAATGATAGCTTTGCTGGATAGAGCAATCTTGGATGTAGGTCCTTGCTTTTCAAGACTTGGAATACTTCTTTCCAGCCTCTTCATGTCTGCAAGGGTTCTTTAGAGAAATCAGCTGAGAGTCTAATGGGAACTCCTTTGTAGGTAACTCCTTTTCTCTTGCTGCTTTTAAGACTCTCTCCTTATCTAGAATCTTGGGTAATGTCATTCTGATGTACCTTGGTGTGTGTTTCCTGGGGTCCAACCTCTTTGGGTCTCTGAGCTTCCTGGACTTGCATGTCTATTTCCTTTGCCAGATTAGAGAAATTCTCCTTCATTACTTTTTCAAATAAGTTTTCAATTTCTTTCTCTTCCTCTTCTTCTGGCACTACTATGATTTAGATGTTGGAAAATTTAAAGTTGTCCCAGAGGTTCCTAAACCTCTCCTCATTTTTTTGGAATTCTTGTTTCTTCATTCCATTCCTGCCAAATATTTATTACTTCCTTCTCCTTCTAATTGTTGATTTTAGTCCCAGTTTCCTTCCCTTCAATGTTTCCCTGTCTGTTTTTCTTCGTTTCAGTTTGTATGGCTTTCAATTCTTCCTTTATTTTATGTCCATACTCAACCATTTACCTGAGCATCCTGATGCTCATCTGAGCATCAGATGAACTCTGCATCTGATAGGTTGGCTATCTCCTCCTTGCTTAGTTCTTTTTCTGGAGTTTTGATGTGTTCTTTCATTTGAGCCATATTTCTTTGTCTTGGTGCACCTGTTATGTTGTAAGGGACAGAGCCTTAGGTATTTGCCAGGGTGGGGTAACCCATTCTCTGCATTATGGTGCTGTATCTAGGGGAAGAGTCAGAGAAGGTACAATGCTGCTTGTTCAGCACTCGCTCTGCTTTCAGTCACTTCCCTCACTACCCAGAAGCAAATTGGGCCCTTCTGGAGCTAATTCTGGGGTGGGTGGGTTTATATATGCTCTAGGACCCTGTGGGTCTCTCCAGTGGACTCTCCTATGAGACTGGGAGTTTCTCCTGTGGCTGCAATCCCCACAGAATTTTACAGCCAGAGGTTTTGAGGCATTATTTCCTGCACTGGAGCTCTGGGTTGCATGGTATGTCTCACTCACTCACTCACTCACCAGTTATTCCTCCTGGTTTATCCACATGTGAATGTATGACTACTCTGTCCACCAGCCACTGCCTTGCCTCACATCCTCTCCACCTTGGCTGCCCATCTCCTCCCCTCCTACCAGTCTCGATATTTCTTCTTTAACTCCTTGATTGTTGGACTTCCATACAGCTCTATTTTCTGGCAGTTCTGGTTGTTTTTTATTTTTTAAGTTGGTTGTTGTCCTTCTTTTGTGTGCGAGGAAGTAAAGTGTTTCTACTTAGGTATACTTCATGGTGGCCAGAAGTCTAGATATACAACTAATTTTTGTATGTTAGTTTTGTGTTCTGCTACTTTGCTGTATTCATTTATTAGCTCTAGCTGGGTTTTTTTTTGTTGTTGTTGTTGTTGTTGTTGACTCTAGTATATTCCATGTATAAGAAGAGTATATCATTTGTAAACAGATAGTTTGTTTCTTTGCAATTTGTGTATTTTGTATTTCTTTTTCTTGACAAATTCCTTTGATATTGCCTAAGTGCTCTGGTTAAAATTTTCAGTATTATGTTGAGTAGAAGTGGTAAAAATGAGTATTCTTGCTTTGTTCCTAACCTTAGAGGAAGACTTTCATTTTCCACTGTTGGGCATTATGTGTGCTGTGTGTTTTTCACATATGGCTTTTATTATATGAGATAGTTTGAAACCGAGATGTTTTTAACACACCTTATTTTTCATTGTTTTGTCTTGGAGGCAGTTTACATAAATACGTATTTATTAGTGATGAGGCAAACATATTCACAAATTTAAGGGGAAAAATCATGTTCATTAATAATTGCTACTTTTACGTTATACAATTCTGTCCAACAGCAACAAATATAGTACATGGTTTGGCATCAAATATGCTTTTAATAACATATGAATTATGCATATAATAGTCCTTTCACTGTATGCAGCATCAGATCCAGACTTCTTGGAGTGACAAACAAGGCTCATCATGATTTAGTCCCTCCTGCCTCTCTGACCCTGGCTCAAACCATTTCCCCAGCAGGTCCCTTCAATGCAGCTAGGGGCAGAGAGCTTATGCAATGGGTGCACTTTCTCAGGCTTTTTGCCCATAATCCCCTTCCCACCTCATCTTTCTCTATTGAACTCCATTATATGATATTTCAAATTTCATTTCTTCCTTCTTAGATCTTTCTCTTTCATCATCTTTCTAATCTAGCTGCCCAAAGATGTGCTCAGCTCTATTGTAAGTTTTTAAAATATATTACAATAGTCTGCTGTGAACATCCCCATGAATAAACCTTGAGCTCCTGGAGGCATGGTTAGCTTTTTTTTTTATCACCATCCCCTCAGGATCCTGGAGTATGGCAGATGTCACAAGTCAGTGTTCCACAATATTACCTGACTAATGAAATGAGCTGAATTTGAATTTTATCCAGCTATGTTCCACTCACATAAACCTTCATTCATATTTATTAAGCTCTATTAGGGACAAAGTAATATACTAAGGGGCAGGAGATGCAGAAATATTATGATGAATATACCACAGCTGCCTTCATTAACTGCCAGACTAGAGGTAAATAAGTATAAGGTGCTACCAAGTTAGTGCCGAAGGCAATCACTTTTTCCTGATGAGATGTTAAGAAGACATTTGATTTGGATCTTGAGAGATGAGCAGAATTTTGTCAGTCTATAAAGCCAAGAAGCATTCAGTTGAAGGCCATGAATCTAAAGGGTGAAAATATATGAAGTTAAATGGCCATAGAAAGAATATGTGCTTATTTAAGAAATGCAAACAATAAAGAAGTATTTTAAGTCATAGTTCCCCAATTCTACAGTCAGAGTGGGATTCTAACATCTTTCATTATATACATATATAATATTTTTGATTATGCACAGTTTTTGTTCTACAGAAATAACATCATATATATCCTGCAACTTGATTTTTGACTCATATCATGAATGACTTTCTACGTTGCTACATCCAAATCAATGAAACCTTAAGCCATATTTTGGTATGGTTGGATGTCCATTGAATAATTATGCTTTTTGAAGGAACGATGAAAATAAATTTAATTGATTTTATTGTTCTTATGGTTTATGCATAGGCACATGCATGCTCACATAAAAAGAAGTCACCCATGTATTTTTACGTAGAACAGTGTCAGACCTACCTAAGAAACATATTCTTTTGCCTCTTTTCCTTCTAAGGATTTGATTAATTTCTCTCTTAGATTTATTTTAGGTTTCATGAGCATCCCAGCCAGATTGCAGGAAGGCTGAAAAAGAGAAGAGCTGTAACTTTATAGGAATAAATGGGTAAACTAATACCAACCAACAGGGTCAGCAGACTCAATCAGCACTGCATAATGAGATAGTATTATTTGAATAGTGTTGCAATTAGATTTCTTCTCATTTGCTTAATTTGCTAATATTTGCCTCAATGTGAAAGAGTTATTATCTAATCTCTTTAAGAAATTATTTTCCTTTGGTAGGAAAAAATAGAACATGTACAGATCATTGTCAATTATTTATGTTTTATTTTCTTTTCTGCCAAAATGAAACTGTTATTGGTAACACCTGTAGGCTTCTAGAAAGCCTAGAAACATGTAAGCATGTTTTCATTAACAGTGTACTAAAGTTAGAAAAAAATTTCCCTCTCCAGATCTATTAGTATTTTTCTACAATAAGCAGGTAGAAGTTGGTTGAAACCACACATGTATGAACTCAAAATCTGTTTGTGGTGTGCCTGGAGCTGGGGCTTCTAGTACTGCTCTGGCCCTGAAACTACATTGGTGACTTTGGGTGAGTTAACCTTCTGGGTCAGATTCCTCCCTGAGAGAGACCCCCCTAGGTAATTTCTAGAGTGTCTTGCATTTTTAAAATCCTGCTGAGTCAACTACAGACTTGCCTCTCAGACATGTTGTATATTATCATTCATTCCCTTGTCTTAGAAATGTACACTTAGAACAATAACTAAAAGGAAAGAAAATAAAATGTTTGACCTGTTCATGGCGTGGGCTATTTGATTAAAGCAAGACTCTACTTGCATGACTGACAGATCATGGTATGCAGGGCTCATCCTCTGTGCTGATGATATAATCCCTATCATTTAAAATAACCGAGGGCCTGTTAAAAGAAGAACAGAAGAGAGAAAATAAAAAAAACTTTTTTAGGTCACAGGGAAACCTCTCTGGGCAGCCCTGGAACTCACCTAGACTTGGGCCTCATTCACAGTTGTCAGTAATAACTGCTCTTACCACATCCATCTCAGGGGTTGTTGTGTCCAGAACAGACCTTCTGCCCACGGGTGTGATGTGGGTGTCTTCTTCTTTGGCCTGTTGTTCAAAGTTAAAATAGATGGTTTGAATTCCCCAGCTACCACTTCTCATACACTTTGGGGGCAAAGCCAGGTTCAAAAGGATCCCTTAAAAGTTACTGCTGCTCCTGAATATTTCTAGTGAAATTTTCACTTTGCCATTGTGCCTCAACTTCTGATTAGGGATTTACTTGTTTAACCAGGACAATGAACCTGAACCAGAAGTCTCTCCCATTTTGCTGTAGTAAATGGGCTTTCCACTAAGGCTGGGCTGACCTCTAGGCACCCAAGGGGGCAAGCATGTGTGGGATCAAAGGGTAGAGGAAGGCAGAGTTGGCTGCACTGGGGGATCAGAAAATGGGGTATCAGTTGTGTGAAGAGGAAGGAAGGAAGAAAGGAAGAAAGAAAAGAAAAGAAAAGAAAAGAATCGATTTATTTGGACATTTTGACTATTGTCAACCCCACAGGGTTTATAGCCCTAAAAACTAAGCAAATGTGAGAGAGACACACATAAAGAAACAAAACAATTTAGGACCAATTGATTCTAAGTAGAGTCTAATCAGAAATATTTAGTCTCAATTTCTCACATTCATATCTGCCATTTGACCTAGGTTTCCACAGAGCACTGTGCTCTAATGTGGTGTCTGAATCAGCCAAGCTCTGTGCTCTCAGTTGTCATTCTGGGAGGATGTTTTTAAAACAAGGGTTTCATGATTTTTTATTCTCATGACATTTTATCCTGCATGTGGTAGTCATTTCAATACAGTTTCTTCCTTTGTTTTCTTATTGCTTTCCCCCATGAATATTATGTAAAGAATAGATGGAATGATTTTTGATAAATCTTCTTTGCCCAGATCCATTGTCCTGTTAGCTCAGACCTCAACATAAACCATTGTTGGTGTAGGTGGGTAGCATGATAGGACTTTCAAAGTTCTTCTCTCAGAAAATCAATCAATAATTCTCCCCAAAATTTTAACATGAATTTAAAAGACACATTTAAATGGGAAAATTTCCTCAATAGCATAAGAGAGATGAGAAAAATATATATTTAGTTGACATTATTAAATTTAGTTGCCTATAAAACATTCAGGCACTCAAAAAATATAGATCAAGGTTCTACTTTGAGCCACTATGGTTAAAAGAAATCATAACAGACCTAGCATGAAATGGCAATCAGAGCTAATTACAACTTAATGCTGTTTTCCACCCAATTATCTTTTTTCAAACAACTTTATTGAAGTTTAATTTATATACCATAAAATGCACCCACTTGAAGTGCATAATTAAACCATTGCTACAATACAGTTTTAGACTATTTTCATCAACTCAAAAGATTCTTTGTTCCATTTACACCCATTTACATTTTAAAGTAAATTATAGGAAGATACACTTGTGTAAAAACATTTAATATTAAATTTGCTTAGTGGAAAAAATGTTTCTCTTCTCATTGGGAATGTGTCCCTGAATCACCTATCAAAATTGATTCATAGCCCTTCATCACAAACCATCTGCTCCAAGCAACAGATTTCTTTCATCTGCACATTATCATGGGCTAATTCACCCTTCTGGGCTTTTGCTCCTGCAAGTCCTCTTGTCTAGAACCCTCTGGTCTGGTTCACTTATCCAAATCTCTCCATTCTTTAGGCTGGAGTTCAGACTATGCCATCTTCCTGAAGCGAACCCTCTCTACCTTGTAGCCTCTGGTTTGTAGAATCTGTTTTGCAGACCCTGAATATATTTCATTTCTTTGAAATTTAGCTTTGAATGCTTTGAGGTTGGGCTGATCAAATGCAGTTTCTCCAGCATTCTTGACCTCTTATGCTCAACTCAATAAACCTGAGTTGATTGACCAATTGATTGCAGAGCAGCAGAAGGAAAATGGTGACAAGTGGCTGACACTGCTGAAGTGCAGTTAAGGTAAGTGCAAAATTAGACAGACAAAGCAATTTTGTGTGCCTACTAACTCTTTAAAGTGCAAAGGAGAGAAAAGGAAAATGAAATCTATTGAGGGACTATTTCTAAGCTGTTTTTTCATACATATTTTGCACAATTCCAACAAGTTTTTAGGTGAAATAATTGGGGCTCAGAGAAGCTAAAAAATATGATCCAGACCACACAGCTTTTTAATGAATTCACAATTAGAACCCAGTTCTATTTGACTCCAGTGGCCCAACATTTTCCATACCCACCCCTGCCATGTCTCATCTGTGATGCAGACTCCAACCAGTGGTGCTTGTGGTGTTGTGGATATGACAAACAAATTCACAGTGACTGCAGAAGTCCTGTGGAGAAAAAGGGACAGCATGGCCACTCTCTGAGTGAGAGAGCTCCCTGACCCTTGCCTGGATAGGCTTTTATTGCTTTTCTGGGAGCATTACCTCAAGGAAGGTCTTCATTCATCATTGTCAAGCAGTAATCATCAAACAATAGATAATATTCAAAGAACTATGAGGGCTTACTCTGAGTCAAGGTCAGTTAGCTAAAGGGCCATAAAACTTTGGGAAACAAACTCATTTCATGCCAGGACCCTTATCAGAAAATTGAGCACATTCTTAGCAAAGCAGGTTTCACAGGATTTTATGCATTCTTTCATAGGCCTGATTGCTCCAGGGAACCAGCCCTTTCCAGCACAGGGCTGCACCCACCTCCAGCTTTGTTTCAGGCTTAAGTCAGGCAGGGGAAGTAAGGCAGCCAAGAGATTAGGAGACTTCTTGCAGACGGAATGAGGACTCAGGCTATATCAAAGCCAAGGGGTGAGGGTTCATCACCTACTTTTTCTATAGTCCCCCAAGTCCTTCCCTGAGGGCCCCTTCATGACCATGCCTGTCTTAGGTCATCCCTCCTTTGATAAATCTTACCCATCATCAGCTAACCAGTCATCCACCCAGGGCCAAGCAGGGTGAAGTAAAAGGGGACAGAGGTGGTGCCCCTACCAGGAAGATAAGCTTTGTCTCCTTAGTGGCTTATGGTCCCAAGGTGTCTTTTCTCAGCCTTAGCCATGGCGGAGGGGTATAGCTTCTGAAACCAGGCAAGGCAATTCCCAACACATCTGCATCTTCCCCTAAGTGACATTGTTCAGCATTTCCCCAAGTCACCAGGCAATTCCCAGGCACCCCAGGAAGAGAGAAGCTACCCATCAACTCCCCATCACTACAGTTCACCCAGGATATTACCCCAGAGAGTCTGGTGTTTGCTCCACATAAGGTTACCTTTCCTACTACAGTGGAAAGACCCAGGGAATGAAAATAATTAATAACAATCATTGAAAATAAAGTGATGTCATACATACCATTGTGATGTTCAAATACCATAGTGATTCTAGGGCAGAAGAGTTATCTCCCATTGGGAGAAAAAAAGCTTCATGGAAAATGTAGTGTTTGAGATAAATCTTGAAGATTAAAAATATAATTTAAGCTGTAGAAACAGTATGTACAAAAGTGACTGTGCAGAAAGAATGAATGAAGCAAGGCTGAGACCTCTGTCCTCAGAAAATCTGGCTTATAAGATTGGTGTTGCTTTGCTGGTGACTGGGAAACTGATAAACAGTTCTCTACATTAATATGAAATTAATTCCTTAAATGATAACAGTGGCCCATGCCTAGAGTTCTTGTGCAAACAATATGATTTATGCTGAATACTTGCTTTCTTTTGGGGGATCTGGGATTTTGGTGTGTGCTAGGCAGAAAATGCCTTTGTGACCAGTTCCCAGTACAAATCTTGGACACTCTAATGAGCTTTCCCAGTAAGTCATTGCTGACTTCACAAGTGTCCCACTCATTGTTGGAGGAATTAAGCAAATCATGTATACTACACTGGAAGAGGGCCTTTGGAAGCTTGTATCTGGGCTCCTCCAGACTTTGCCCATGGACCTTTTTCCTTTTCCAATTTTGTTTTGTATCCTTTCATTGTAATAAGCCTTAGCCATGAGTATGGTTATACACTGAGTCCTGTATATTTACAGCAACTCATTGAACCTGGATATGGTCTAAGGGACCTCTGACATAGTGGCAGAATAGGACATTGTAAGTTTGGAAAGTAGCAAGGTTTGACTGGAATGTAAGGTATTTGTGAGAAAAAAGCAAGAAAAGTAGATTGAAGTTATTTTATAGTCTTACTTCCAGCACCTTTCTATTTTTTCATTGTTGTTCAATTACAGTTGTCCCCATTTTTACCCCATTACTCTCCCGTGCCATACCCATCCCCCATGTTCCACATTCTATCCTCCCCACCCTGTTGTCTTTGTCCATGGGTCCTTCATACATGTTCCTTGATTTGACCCTTCCCCCGATATCCCCTCCCCCCTCCTCTCTGGTTACTGTCAGTTTGTTCTTTATTTCAAACATTCCATTTTGGTTAGAGAACACACTTTTTATTATTCTAATTCTTCTAAATATGTTGATTTTTTCCCATGATATGAACAGGATAAGGTCTCTCTGATTGTGAACTATGTTCACTTAAAAAGAATGTGTATTTTTTTCTTGTTGTGTGGATTGTTCTGTAAATATCAGTTAGATCTAGTTGGTTGATGGTTTTGTTCATTTTTCTATGTCCTTCTTGATTTTGTATCACTGTGTTTTATCAGTTACTCAGAGAAGAGTTTTTCTAGTTGGTTGATAGTTTTGTCCAGTTTTTCTCTATCTTCCCTGGCTTTCTATCAGTGTGCTCTATCAGTTACTCAGAGAAGAGTTTTTTAATTGATTTGAGAGAGAGAGGAAGGAAGAGGTGGGGAGAGGGAGGGAGGAAGAGAGAGAGAGAGAGAGGGAGAGAGAGAATGAATGAGACACATCAATTTGTTGTTCCACTTATTCATGCATTCATTGGTTGCCTCTTGTGTGTGCCCTGACTAGGGATTAAACCCGCACAACCTTGGTGTATTTGGACAACACTCTAACCAACTGAGCTACCCGGCCAAGGTCTAGAGAAGAGTTTTGAAGTCTCCACTTTATTGTAGATTTGTTCATTTTCCTTTCAGTTGTATAATTTTTTGCTTCATCTATTTTGAAGCAATCTTGTTAGGAGCATATACATGTTATAATTTGTGTGGACTATTATATCTTATTGGTTAATCTTATCACTATATAATTAAAGCCCCCATTCAACCTCTAAAAACTTTCCTTGCTAAGGAGCCTACTTTTCCTGATATGAATACAGTCATTTCAGTTTCCTTTTGATTAATGTTTACAGGGTACAAATTTTATCATTCTTTTATTTTTTACCTACTTATGTTCAAATATAATATTATACATGAAGTGAATTTCTTGCAGAAATCATAAATTGAGGAACATTTAAAATATCTATTCAGATAATCCCCATCTTTTGTATAATGTGTTTGGGCCATTTATATTTAATGTAGTTATTGCTATGCTTGTATTTAGGTCTACTATTTTATTATTTGTTTTTTGTCTGTTCTCTCTATTTTCCTTCATTTTTCCCCTTTCCTGACTTATTTTTGATTATCTGAAGATTTTTTGTTTCATTTTAATTTATCTATTGAAGTTTTATTATAGCTTGTTGTATAATGTCTTAGTGGTTGCTCTAAAGATTTTTAAGTATATTTTATTGATTATGCTATTACAATTGCCCGATTGCTTTATCCCCTTTATCCCCTCTCTGCCCAGCATCCTCTACACTCCAGCATTCCCCCCCTTCCCCTTAGTTCATGTCCATGCATTGTACATATAAGTTCTTTGGCTTCTCCATTTCTTATACTATTCTTAACTTCTCCCTCTCTGTTTTATGTCTACCAGTTATGCTTCCTATTCCATCTATTCCCCCCATTCTCCCCCTCCCCCTCCCCACTGGTAACTTTCCATGTGATCTCCATTTCTGTGATTTTGTTCCTATTCTAGTTGTTTGCTTAGCTTTTGTTCTTGTTTTAGGTTTGGTCATTGATAGTTGTGAGTTTGTTGGCATTTTACTGTTCATAGTTTTCATCTTTTTCTTAGACAAGTCCCTTTAACATTCCATATAATAGGGGCTCAGTGATGAGAAACTCCTTAAACTTTACTTTATCTTGGAGAATTTTCTCTGCCCTTCCATTCTAAAGAATAGCTTTGCTGGCTAGAGTAATCTTGGATGAAGGTCCTTGACTTTCATGACTTGGAGTACTTCTTTCCAGTCCCTTCTTGCCTTCAAGGTTTCATTTGAGAAATCAGCTGATAGTCTAATGGGAAATCCTTTGTAGGTAACTGTCACCTTTTCTCTTGTTGCTTTTAAGATTCTCTCCTTATCTTTAACCTTGGATAACTTAATTTATGATGTGTCTTGGTGCATTCTTCCTTAGGTCCAATTTCTTTGGGACACTCTGAGCTTCCTGGACTTCCTGGAAGTCTATTTCCTTTGCCACATTGGGGAGGTTGTCCTTCATTATTTGTTCAAATTAAGTGTTCAATTTCTTGCTGTTGTTCTTCTCCTTTTTGGCATCCCTATGATTTGGATGTTGGAACATTTAAAGTTGTCCCAGAGGTTCCTCAACCTCTCCTCATTTTTCTGAATTCTTGTTTCTTCATTCTGTTCTGGTTGGATGTTCATTTCCTCCTGCTGTTCCAAATCACTGATTTAAGTTCTGGTATCCCTCCCTTTGCTGTTGATTCCCATTATATTTTGCTTTATTTCACTTTGTGTACCTTCAGTTCTTCCTTATTTTGTGACCAAGCTCAATCAATTACATGAGCATCCTGATTAGCAGTGTTTGGACTCTGCTTCAGATAGATTGTCTATCTCCTTGTCCCTTAGCTCTTTTTCTGGAGTTTTGATCTGTTCTCTCATTTGGGCCATATTTCTTTGTCTCAGCACACTCTTACATTGTAAGGAGGCAGAGCCTTAGGTATTCACCAGGGTGGGGCAACCCCCTTTGCTGCTTTGTGGTGTTGTCTGTGGAGGAGGGGTCAGAGAGGGAACAATGCAGCTTGCTTGCCCCACTCTAGACCCACTTTCCAATGAATTCTTCTGCAAAACTGGGAGTTTCTCCAGCCTTTGCAACCCCTACAGTACTTTACAGTAGTAAAGGTTTTGAGTATAGTAGTAGAGGTTTTGAGTCTTTATATTCCTGGCCAGCCAGCTCCACCTTGCTTGCACAGTCTGCTGCCTTGCCTTGGGTCTTCTCTGCCTACCTGGATGCCCATTTCTGCCCCTCCTACTGGTCTGGGTGAATGTTTCTCTAACTCTTTGGTTTTCAGAGTTCCATGCAGTTTGCTATTCTGGCAGTTATGGTTGTTTATTGTTTTTATTTATTTATTTTTAAGATTTTATTTATTTATCTTTAGAGGGGAAGGGTTAGGGAGAGAAATATCAATGTATGGTTGCCTCTTTTGTGTCCCCTGCTGGGAACTGGCCTGCAACCCAGGCATGTGCCCTGACTGGGAATCGAACTGTGATCCTCTGGTTTGCAGGCCCGTGCTCAATCCACTGAGCTACCTGCCAGGGCTGTTTATTATTTTTAAATTGGTCGTTATCCTTCTTTTGGTTTTGCAAGAAAGTGAAGCATTTCTACTTACACCTCCATCTTGGCTGGAACCCCTGCTCTAGAGATTATAATATTTATACTTAACATTTCACTGTCTACTCAAATTAATATTTTATCATTTCAAGTAGATTGTGGAAGCCTTTTCGATGTAAGTCCTTTATCCTCCCCCATTCTAGTAGTATTGTCATATGTATTACTTCATCGCAAGTTGAAAATTCCATCAAACAATCTTACTTCTTTTTTCAAATGTTATACATATTTTAAAGAACTTAAAGGAATATTTATGTAAATATATACCATTTTTTAAATCTCTTCCTTCACATATAATTTTATCCAAGCATTCTTATGGTATCTTTTCCTTTTTACTTGAAGAACTTCATAAGCCTGTCTGCTGCTTATTAATTAATTCATCTGAAAATGTCTTTATTTCTTCTCATTACCAGAATATTTTTATGGAATATTGAAATTTGGGTTGACAGCTCTTTTATTTCAGCACTTTAAAATTGTTGTGCCACCTCTTCTGGTATCCATTGTTTCTGAAGAGAAATCTAGTCATTCAGATATTTGTTTCATTGTATAAAATATATTCTCTGACTCCATTTTTCTCCAACTTTATTAAGATATAACTGACATAGGTTTGTGTAAGATTAAGGCATACAATGTGATGATTTTATAAACACACTATAGTGAAATAATTATCTACTATAATAAAAACTTAAGTACATTTGATTAAATATTATGAACTAAATTTTGTCTCCCAAATCTTAAGATTTATACAGAGTGAAAGCACTAACTTGTAACCACCGATTCCACTGTATTTCAAGGATTGTTCAGTTCTTTGATCTCCTCTTATATGCAAATTTAAATACAGAGTTTTCTATGTAGGATCTAAATAAACACATAAATTTCAACAATATTATAATATTTTATTTCATTATATAATCTTGTATACTTTTTAAAAATGGCTTCAAAGTTTTACTTGCTACTCAAAAGAGCACAGTAAAATAAATATCCTTATTTCTTTCTACCCACCCCTGAATGTTGCTAGAAATGAAATGCAGTGAAGAATGCTCTACTGGGGAAGAATAAATATTGGAGGAGTTTTTTGATTTTATGATTCAATTTTTTCATTTTATAACAAGAAACTTAAGACCAGTGTAAAAGTGAAGTTTTTTGCTTATAGTCCTCCAACTCCAATCAATGCCCTGTTCATTACATTTTGCTATTTGTTCCAAAAGTTTTAAATGTGTGTTATTATTAAGATGTATGCTCTCTACCTCTTTTATAATACATAAACTCATGGTTATTTAGGAAATTATTATCTAGTTTATGTTTTTTTCCAATTCTTTTACTTCACTTTTTTTAGGTGAGTGTTCCACGTGGTATGAGGAATGTAGCTCAGCCCCTGACTTGGAAAAGCCAGTGGGGAGTAAGGTCCAGCACACAGGACACACAGGACCCATGCCCATGGATAGGTTCTCCCATGGGGAATCAGGCCTGCATTGTACCTAGGCTGCTTTGAGCCTTGCTTTTGCTAAAACTCCCTCACCCTGAATTGAGGCAGCAAATGATTACTGCATATCTTTAAAGTAACTTGCTAAAATCAATGCTAAACCTCCCAAGGATGAGTGTAACCAGTTCAACCACTTTTCCCTTTGCATTTGCAAATATCCTTCTTCTTTGATGTAATGAGCAACATACTCTCCTTTGTTTTCTGTAAAAGGTAACCACCTAAAGCAAACCTATGCATAGTAAATGGGAACCATCCTTGATGTATTATACCCAGAAAAGCAATAAAAGCCTGTCCAGGCAAGGGTTGGAGCCCTCTCTCACTCAGAGAGTGGTCATGCTGTCCCTTTTTCTCCACAGGACTTCTGCAGTCTGTGTGAATTTGTTCGTCACATCTACAACACATGGACTCCACGGACTAGAGTTTGCATCAACTTTTTAAGTTATTAATAGTGTTTTGGTCTTTTAACAAAATATTCACATTGGCAATGGAAAGGTAAGTTATTTGTTGTTGGTAACATTTTTTAAAGAATTAATTATGCAAAGATTTTTCAAACTAATAACTCAGTAAAGTTTTAATATATATAGTTAAGTTTAACTTAAGTATGATGCTGTATCTAGCCTCCATTTTCACAAATAATGTAAAGTTGACTACAAGGATACCAAATACTAAACAAAGATATTGGCATGCTGTGAAATAGAAGATCCTCTTAAAATTAAAAATATAAATATTTACTTGATAAATTAACAAACTGAGGGAATTAATGAGTATAGTTTCTTACATAGCTCATAAAAAGAATTAACAGTCAACTATTAGAATTGTCTATTTATACAAAATTAGATTTAAAATCAAATATCAAGTGACTCCTTTATTTCTCTTTTTAAAGTTACAAGTCATAAGACTATAATTCAACAAAGGATCCCCTGCTCAACACACAAACATGTCTGAGAAACCCACATATTGAGATGTTTAAATGTGGACATATTAGAATGTGCAGGGGAGGTGGGATGGAGGGAGAACAGAGTTCAGTCTGAAGATACAGTCCAGCATCCAGGGAAGCCTCAGCTGATGCAATATTGGTGGAGGAGTTGGGCTGCAGCCCTCACGTGGAAGCCTGAAGAGTTAGGAGGGGCAGAAGTAACTGCCTGAGTGACCAATGCCCATTGCAGCTAAAACCCAATGACAGGTGCAGAGATACATACAGCAGAGCAGTGTGACAACTTCAGGCCAGTGAGCACCATTACTAGCAAGAAGGCAAAAACACAGACTAACAAACCTCTCTTGTCACCCCTGTCATACTTGCTCATGGCAGAGTGCATTGAGGACAGAACCTGGTAGAGGCAGCAGTGATGTTTTGGATAGCACAGTGCAGCTAGCAGTCTCTGGTTACAATAAGGCAGCACTGGGAACTCACAGGCCCAGAATCCCATTGCCCACCACATCCCGAAACAGGGGTAGTTCCCTGAGACCAAAGTCACCCACACAGACAGGATGCCCACCACCTTGGGGAATATTGGATATTTCCCACAAATTAGGTGACATTGACTCACTGAGGTCTTGGAGGTGCTACTAGTTCTGGTTAGAGAAAACAAAAACTTGCACTATAGCACCATCTATTGGAAAACAAAAGAAAAAATAAAATATGCTGCATTGGTAAGAGCCAAACAATACCAAAAAAATAAATAAATAAAAAGAGGTCACCATCTCAAATACCCAGGCAGAAAAACAATCCATCGAGTGCCATGAATAATCAAGGTAAGACAATAGAGCAGAAAGAATCTCCAGGAGATTCTCCAGGAATCAAATCTCCAGGAACCAAACTCAAAGATATGGAAGATTGTGGTTTAAATGACAGAGAATTCAAGATTACAGTTATGAAAAACCTCAATAAGGTATAAGAAAATTCAAAAAGGCAGTTCAATGTGCTCAGGGACAAAATTAACTAACAAAGGGAGTACTTTATCAAATTGACTGAAACTATAAAAATTAACAACACAGAAATTCTGGAGGTAAAGAACTCAGTGAATGAAATGAGGAATGCATTAGAGAGCATTGGAAACAGAGCAGACCAGATGGAAGACATAATTAGTGTTCTCAAGGGCAGAAATCTAGAAATGACTCAGGTGGAAAAAAAGAGAGAATACTAAAACTTAATAAATGAAAGAATTTTACAAGGACTATCCAATTGCATTAGGGAGAGCAAAATGAGAATAATGAATATGCCAGAAGAAGGAGAGAGGGGGAAAAGAACAGAGAGCCAAACAATCAATGAGAACTCTCCAAATCTGTGGAAAGAGTTGGACCCTCAAGTTTAAGAAGATAACAGAACAACTAATAATTTCAATGCAAAAATACTTCTTCCAAGACAAGTTTTTGTTTTGTTTTGTTTTGTTTTGTTTTTAGCCAGTGGTATTATGAACTGTCATTCCTGGATGTTTTCAAATAATAGCCTTTACTCATTTTCTGGAAAAAGGAAATTTACAGAGACTCAAAAATTTCTTGTCGTGATCATACAATTTATTGTATGACAATAAAGAACAGACAACCAGATTGGCACAGTACAATGTGTTCTTAGAAAGAGAACACTTACAAAGAGATATCACACATCCATTATTACCTTTCAATTCAAAGTTCCTGCCCATTCAGTCTGCAGGAGCAGTTTGTACGATCGGAAGTTTCATGATTACCAGAACTGTACCACAAAAAATAGGATAATAAACCAAGGCAGATCCCATTCCTTGAACATCTAGTGTTTTAAAAAAGAAAGCAGAAAGGGATATTGTATTATCATTTTTAACTCGTGAGTTTGATCCCAGTGGAAAGGCTGAGAGGATGACATATTTTCTTTTTATGCAGCACTTGCTCCCAGGAAGGAGACAGGCTCTTAAGCACCTGCTGCCCAACATAGTTTGGGAACAGGACCTTCTTCAAGGCAGAGAACCCTGCAAATAATGCACTGCTCCATTTCTGTTAGGCCAGCACTTGAAGTTTTATCAGAAGAGACTATAAACTAATGATAAATCTTCCAAAGGCTCACATGATTTCAATTACTATTTCTTGAACTTATGTACAAAGCAGTTAAGGGAATCTGTGAAATAAGAACATAAATCACAAGATGAACATTTGACATTCAGTACACTATTCTAGTGATTATAAAACACCTAGGGTAGTTGGTATTAGAAGACTCTAAAAGCAATCTCAACTGTGGTCAGGTAGGTCAGTTGGTTAGAACATTGTCCTGATATGCTAAGGTTGCAGGTTCCATCCCCAGTCAGGGCACATACAAAAATCAACCAAGGACTACACAGATAAATGGAACAACAAATTAATGTCTCTCTCTATCTCTCCCTTCCTTTCTCTCTCTAAAATCATTTTTAAAAAACTCAAAGTAATCTCAAATTACATGGAACTCAAATTCTGTTGAGTGATTAGGTCTAAATAGAAATGAGCTTTCCTCATTTAAGACATATCTCACTTTATTATTAATTATGGATGAGTGAGAATTAAAAAGAAACAGAACAAAACTTCATTCACTAAAGAGCCCCAAACAATAAATAATGGAAGAAAATGAAAATAAGTGTGAGTAATCAAACTCTGTAGTTTTTTCTTTAAATCATTTAATCACAATCAATGCTTTTTAAATTTGTTTAACAGAGTTTTACCACCTATTATCTGACCCTAGATGCTCTTTAAAACTACTCTTTAACTATAAATTAGTAATTAGTAAAAAAAAAAAAAGAACAAACTAACAGAAAACTAACAGATTAGAAAAAAAAGTTAGGTTTTTTCTTTCATTCTTCATCTTTTTTTTTTAAAGAGAAAGATCAATTTTGTGCATTCATTGGTTGATTCTTGTACATGCCCTGGCTGAAGATCAAACTCACAACCTTGGCATATAGGAGCAATGCTCCAACTAACTGAGCAACCTGGCCAGGGTAATATGAGTTGGGTCTTAACATCCTTGTATCAGTCTTTATTAAAGTTATTAGTCAGTTTATTTGATAAAATGATTACTGGTGCTTATTTATATGCTTAGGTGGGAGAGTCATAAACATAAACATCACATGAAGGAACTGGATAAACCTGTCACAAGTAGCACCTCAGAAGAATGAACACCAATGAGCCCTTCCTAATTAAACAATGGGGGCCTTAATATTTCAGCATTGTGTTTCTCGAATCCCTTCTCATGAGCACTAGACTTTTTTTTTTCTATTTTGGTTGAACTTTGTTTTGAAATTTTCCTTTCCTATGGACACTAAGCAGAAGAGTATTTACTTATTGCCAGTTATTTATAAACAAACAAAAACTCTTTGATTTGTAGTTTTAAAGAATAACCTCCAAAGTTCTCTTCATAACTGCCATGACATTTTTGTATTATTCTGTTCTGTTAATTTTTTTTGCCTTTTTTGTGCTTTTTGTTTGTTTTTACTTTTGCATTTAAGATGACTAAATTTATTTATTTTTTTTGGAAAAACCAGCAACTGGGACCTTACATGTTTGGCATTAACTCTAATGTGAGTAAGACACAGGCCTCATAGCAGAATGGCAAAATGCTGTAAGCATTATCTCAAAGAACAAGAAGGAAGCATGAAAAAATATAAGCCAGTGCTTGGAAAAATGCCACAAATCATGAATACATGAGATCATGGTAAACGATGTGAATTATATTGGGCAGCACTTGACAAAAAGCTCCATGGAAGAGAGTCTAAAATTCATTTCCAGTGATATCTTGTAGAGACATCATCTCAAGAAGTAAGTACCACAATTAGCTCAGAATGTTACCTGTCAGGGAAAGAGAGCTAAATACCTCACTTTTTTTGTGATGATGTCCAGTAAGGACTGAGTTCTCTCCAGTGTTTGTCTAATCCTCTCAGGGGCAAAAGGTTCTTGTCACCCTTCTACCTGTGGAAAGTGATTTATTCCTAACTTGCATGCTAGGCAGGGGAGTAGAGGAAATGTAGAAGCCAGTCATAAAAGCATTGCAGGGGCATCTCAAATAAATGTCTAGAGGAGTTATAATTTTTATTTTTTAATCAATCAATCAATCAATCAATCAATCAATATCCTCACCCCAGAACTTTTTTTTTTCATTGCCTTTAGAGAGAGAGGAAGGGAGAAAGGAAAACATAGATGTAAGAGAGAAGCATGGATTGTTTGCCCCTTGCATCATGTGCCTAGACCAGGGACAGTATGGGTCAGGGATGGGGGTCACACACTCTGAGGACTGGACATGCAACCAAGGCAGGTGCCCTGACTGGGAATAGAACCTGCAACCCTTCAGTTAGGGGACGATGCTCCAACCAACTGCGCCATACCAACCAGGGCTAGAGGAGTTGTCATTAAAAAAAAAAAAAAAAACTTACAACCAACTAGAGTCCTGAAAAAGCCTTCTAAATCCTACCTACCACCCACTTAAATCACTCAGTTTTTGTCTCCAACAGAACTTCAGAAAATGAAAGAGCTGAAAGCCAAACTCAAATACTGTTGCAGTTCTACTTTTGAAAAAATTCAATCTTTGCAATAAACTTGTATGTTTCATTGATTGATCCAATTAATGATTTAAGACTAATAATAATAAACAATCCAGTTAAAAATGGGCAAAGGACCTGAACAGACACTTCTCCAAAAGGACAGAGGGCCCAGAAACATATGAAAAGATGCTCAACATCACTAATCATCAGAGAAATGCAAATTAAAACCACAATGAAATATTACTTCACACCTATCAGAATGGTTATCATCAATAAATTAACAAATAACAAGTGCTGGTTAGGATGTGGAGAAAGGGGAACCCTTTTGTACTGTTGGTGGGAATGCAGATTGGTATAGCCACTCTGGAAAGCAGTATGGAGTCAAAAAATTTAAAATATAAGTGCCTAATGACTCAGCAATTCTACTTCTGGAATGTATCTGACGAAATTCCAAAGACTAATTTGGAAGACATATGCACATCTCTGTCCATTACAGTATTACTTACAACAGTCAAGATTTGGAAGAAGCCCATGTGTCCATCAGTAAATGAGTAGATAAAACAGCTGTGGTACATTTATTCAACAGAATATTAGTCAGCCATGAAAAAGAAGGAAATTTTACCCTTTGCAATAGTATGGATGGACCTAGAGAACATTATGCTAAGTGAAATCAACCTGTCAGAGAAAGACAACTACCATATGATTTCACTCAGTTGTGGACTTTAATGAACAAATGGAACTAACAAGCAGAACAGAGACAGACTCTTAGATAGCAGGCTGACAGCTCTTGGAGGGGGGTGTTGGGGGTGAAGGGGTTGAGCAAAAAAGAAAAAGAACTCATAGACATAGACAACAGTGTGGTCATTGTGGGGGGTAGGGGGTAGGTGGAGGTGGAAGAGGGTATATAGGGCATAAATGGTAATGGAAAAAATGTAATACAAAATGAAGTATTTTTAAAAAGAATAATACTAATAAAAACAACAATCAGCTCTCCCTGAACATTCAGTACCCAAAGAGTAATGATATTCTTGCTTTGATGCCTACTGTCCTTGTTTACATAGCAAATGAGACAAACACTAACAGCCTGTATTTGTTCATATTTGACACTGAGTTCATCTGGTGCAAATAGAAAACCTTGGTGCAAATAGAAAAACCTTGAGTTTGTGTTCGCTAGAGGCCACCATTTACTATGTAAACACCAAGGGCCCCTTTGGTGTTCTTGCTGGGACTGTACAACGAACTGACATCCAGCCCAGCCAGCTGCCCTCTGACCAGCTCTTGTAATGGATATGTGGTCACCTCAGAAACCTCAGGCTCACTTTGTGACCAGGCTCTTCTGGGCCCTGACATCATTACATAGTATCCTAATGTAAATGGGACTGTTGCTCAGAGACCAGAGACATCCCTCACCTGATCACCACTGTTTGCTTGTCTGGTATCAAAAGTGCCCCTTCTTACAGCATCACAGATCACCAATTACTATGAAAATCAACCTGATGTCCAAATGTGTATGTCCAAGAGTGTCTTTGTGTGTGTCTCACCATTTGAAAAACAGGGATGATTCCAACATCTACATTAGGCAGTATTAGTAAATTGGGATTTGCTCTCTAAAGTATTAGATAGTCATGGCTGTAAGAGTGCCCAAGGCAGGGCTTTGCACATGGTGATGGGAAACAGATGTACTGACACAAAGGGAATGAAGATGCTGAATGATTCTTATTATTATTACTCTTATGGTAGGTAATATTTAGGGCTCTTGCCAAGTTGTATAATTATTCCCTTACCAGCTTTGTCCCATGTTCATACCTTCATACCTGGGGACCTGGAGCACAATTCTTAAAATGTTAAAAAGGTACATGTGCTGGAGGAGGAAAAAGAAACAATTTCTGTTTGTTTATCCAAATGGCTAAATGCACTGTGATCAAGAGCTGAGAATATAAAAATGTCTGCTTCAATTTGCATGAAGCAAGGTAACATATAAAGTTACATTAAGCAATAGCGCACCTGTGGCATCAATTTTGAAAAACATATTGCAAGTTGTCAGGCAATCAGTTGCCAACATGATGTAGTAAAAAGATTTCATGTCCCAAGTTTTAAATCAGGTCCTGGGTGCAGGTCTCCTAGGCTGGGAGTTATTGAGTCACCAAATATCTCTATGCTTTAGTGGCTTCATCGGTAAGACATGGATATTAACCTCACAGGTTGTGAAAAGTGAATGTGACAACACTTCTGAGGACATATTGTCAGTGCTATTCAACTGCTCTTGTTTAAACATTTATTTATTTTAGAGAAATGTGAATTGGTTGTTGGGACATTTAAAAATTCTCTAGCACAAGGGCCAAGGCCTGGAGAGCCCTGACTCACATGACACTGATTCACAAATGTCAGCCACACCAGCTCTGGAGTACAGAGTGATAGGAACTGTGCTCCCTACATGCTGCTGCTGCTGATTAGGCTTCCTCTCTTCCTCCTTACATTTCTCCTCAAAACCCAACTGCCACCCCCACTAGTAACGCAGACCATACTTTGGGCATGAGGGTAGATTGAATACATTTTTGTAGTTGATTTATATAGTTAAGCAACAGGCACAATTAAGCTTCCATGTGAAGACTTGGAATTTCCAGCTGGAGTTTCCCGAGAACTGTCAAACAAATATACTTCTGAAGACTGGTATATTTGGAAATTGAGGACTCCCTGGGCAATATTTTTGCATGTGTAGATCTGGAACAATTTTTCTCTAAATTAGATAAGGATATTCACAATTAAAGCAATACCCTGGCTAGTGTTTAAAGCTTTGAGCAAGTAGTAAAATCATGAATTGTGATTCTATTTATATTTCTATTACCAAAGTTTAATCAATTTATCAGTATAAGGGAGCTTTCTCAATCAGATAAGTTATCCATGAAACAACCTACAGAAGAATATAGTGAACTACTGGACATGTTCTCCCTAAGTTAAAAACAAAACCAGGATGTACACTCATACCACATCTATTCAACATTGTGCTGGAGGTCCAGACAGTACAGGGTGCCAAAAAAATAAATGAAAATTATAAAAATTGAAAAGGAAGAATTGAAGCTATCTTTATTTGTAGAAGGTGATTGTGTGTAAAGAAAATTCAACAGTCATGGAGCTTGGCCAATGCAGTTGGAGCATTAGCCACTCCACTTGTCCTAAATTCCTATTCTTGCCTCAAATGTGGCAGCCTCAGGCTGGCTGTGCCCCAAGGGCCTGGCTCTCATGTACCCTATTCCTAGAATTAAATGATTCTTGACCCTTCCCCATGTTCTTAGAACTCTAACCAAGGGATCCCTACACATTACTCATCCACAGACAGATGAAACAAATTTCAGCTCCAGCCCAGGTTTACCTGAAATAAACTTAGTGGTTAGTATTATTATCCTGGTTTAGTTTCTTTTTAAAGATAAACTGGAACCAAACAGGGTTAAGTAACTTTTCAGAGATGACATAGATAGCAAGTAGCAAAGTGCGAATTCAAATCTAGCTCTTTCTTAAGAGAGCTTAATCATCTTTGTTCTTGCAGGCTTTCTCCAAATAGATGCCCATTACCCTGTCTGATCTCTCCTCAGACACCTGGGAAAGTCGTTCTCTGATTTGTCTAAAGAGTGAGCCCCAGATACTCACTCCCAAATAGAAACACTAGAGTAGGGGTGGACAGCCAATCCAAAGTGGGGAAAAGGGCTGAGCAGGGAAGAGAAGGAACCAGTGAGCCTGGCAGCAGGCCCTGGAGGGTCACTGGAGATGGTAGAGAGAGGAACTTGAAAAGTCTGCTATTAGGGACCTGGCAAATTGGTGCACTGGCGGGGTTGTTGGCTCTCATTGCCAAAGTCAATCCCAGACAAACTATGGAAATGAGAAGAAACAAACAAGAATCAATGACAGGCTTTCACTTTCCAGTCTAGAGTATAAAGGAGCTTAGAAGTTTTCATTCCTATCCTCCCCTCCCCTGCAAAAAAAGTAACAAACTGAAAAACAAAAACTTTTCTTCCTCCCATCAGAGAATCGAGGTCATGGGTGAAATACTGCCTTTAAAATTAGAAGGCAGGCAGGTACAGAGATCACATCTTACCTTAGTAAAGCCAGCTGCCAGGGCCAGTACTGCTGTAAGAGAACTGACATTGTAATTGATGAAGTGCTACTGTTAAAGTCTCCAGGGGGTCCCATCATGGGAGTGGGGCACACTTTCATGAGTTTGTCCTCCAGGAGCTTTATTAGGCTCTCAGTGTGTAGATCAGAGAAAATGCCCTCCTGCTTCCCATATTGGGAGGGAGAATGTAATCATTTTGAAATATGTCCAGAGCAATCTGTTCTACTTAACAAAGCCTGTCCTCAAGAGAAATAGGGACATAAAGGAAAGAATAAACAAATTGGACTTCATCAAAATAAAAAGCTTCTACACAGCTAAAGAAAACATCAGCAAAATGAAAAGGGAACCAACCATATGGGAAAATATATTTGCCAATTATACATCACACAAGGGTTTTATCTCCAAGATATAGAAAGAACTCACATGACTTCATTCCAGAAAGACAAACAATCTAATTTAAAAAATGGGCAAAGGACCTGAATAGACACTTCTCCAAGGAGGACATACAGAGGGCCCAGAGACATATGAAAGGATGCTCAGCATCACTAGCCATCTGGGAGATGCAAATTAAAACCACAATGACATAACACTTCATACTGATCATAATGGCCATAACAAACAAATCAGCAAATAACAAGTGTTGGAGAGGTTGTGGAGAAAAGGGAACCCTAGTGCACTGTTGGTGGGAATGCAGAGTGGTGCAACCGCTGTGGAAAACAGTATGGAATTTCCTCAGAAAACTAAAGATGGAACTTCCTTTTGACCCAGCAATTCCACTGCTGGGATTGTACCCTAAGAACCCTGAAACACCACTCCATAAGGACCTATGCACTCCAATGTTCATAGCAGCTCAATTTACAACAGCCAAGTGCTGGAAGCAATGTAGGTGCCCATCAGTAAACGAGCGGATCAAAAACCTATGGCACATATACACAATGGAATACTACACTGCAGAAAGAAAGAAGGAGCTCCTACCCTTTGCAACAGCATGAATGGAGCTGGAAAGCATTATGCTAAGTGAAATAAGCCAGGAGGTAAAGATAAATACTATAAGATTTTACCTATAAGTGGAACCTAATCAATAAAACAAACATGGGAGCAAAATAGAAACAGAGACTTGGAAGTAAAGAACAAATGGACAGTGACCAGAAGGGAGGGAGGAGAGGGATAACGGGGGAAAGAAGGGGAAGGGTTGTGAAGGAATATGTATAAAGGAGCCATAGACAAAGACAACACAGGGGTGGAGGATTGAATGTGGAAGACGGGGAGAGGGTAGGGCAGGGGAGAGGAATGGGGGAGGAATGAGGACAGCTATAACTGAACAATTAATAAAAAAAAGAAAAAGAAAATGAAATATTATTCATTCACTTCATTCCCCCATTATCTCCCTACCCCTCTCCTCTGGTCACTGTCAGTTTGTTCTTTATTTCCATTTGGCTCATTTTGTTTTATTCATTAGGTTCGACTTATAGATAAGCCTTAGAAAACAAGGGAATCCTGCCTTTTCCTACACTGTGGATGAAACTTGAGGACATTATGCTAAATGAAATATGTCAGTCATGAAGAGACAAATGCATTATTCCATTTATTTTTAAAGTATATTTTATTGATTATGCTATTACAGTTGTCCTGATTTTCCCCGTCCACCCTGCACCTCCAACCTTCCAGCATTCCCCCTGCTTAGTTCATGTCCATGGGTTATACATGTAAGTGCTTTGAATCCTCTGTTTCCTATACCATTCTTGACCTCTCCCTATTTTATGCCTACTAATTAAGCTTCTTATTCCCTGTACCTTTTCCCCCATTCTTCCCCTCCCCCTTCCCACTGATAACCCTCCATGTGATGTCCACTTCTCTAATTCTGTTCCTGTTCTAGTTATTTGCTTAGTTTTTGTTTTTGTTGTTTTTCTTATTCTTTTTAGGTTCAATTGTTGATAGTTGTGAGTTTGTTGCCATTTCACTGTTCATATTTTTTATCTTCTTTTTCTTAGATAAGTCCCTATAACATTTCATATAATAAGGGCTTGGTGATGATGGACTCCTTAAACTTGACCGTATCTGGGAAGCACTTTATCTGCCCTTTCATTTTCAATGAGAGCTTTGCTGGATAGCGTATTCTTGGATGTAGGTCCTTGCCTTTCATGGCTTGGAATACTTCTTTCCAGCCCCTTCTTGCCTGCAAGATTTCTTTTGAGAGATCAGTTGGTAGTCTGATGGACACTCCTTTGTAGGTAACTGTCTCCTTTCCCCTTGCTTCTTTTAGGATTTTCTATTTGTATTTAATCTTGGGTAACTTAATAATGATGTGCCTTGGTGTGTCCCTCTTTGGGTACAACTTCTTTGGGACTTTCTGGGCTTCCTGAACTTCCTGGAAGTCTATTTCATCTGCCAGATTGGGGAAGTTTTCCTTCATTATTTGTTCAAATAAGTTTTCAATTTCTTGCTGCTGTTCTTCTCCTTTTTGGCATCCCTATAATTCAGATATTAGAACATTTCAGGTTGTCCAAGAGGTTTGTAAGATTCTCTTCACTTTTTTGAATTCTTGTTTCTTCATTGTGTTCCCTTTGGATGTTTATTTCTTCCTTTTGTTCCAAATCGTTGCTTTAAGTCCTGGTTTCCTTCCTGTCACTGTTGGTTCCCTGAATATTTTGCTTTACTTCACTTTAGGTATCCCTCATTTGTTCTTTCATTTTGAGACCAAGCTCAATCAGTTCTGGGAGCATTTTGATTACCAGGGCTTTGAACTCTCCAGCAGATAGGTTGGCTATCTCCTCATTGCT